>JABKBD010000014.1:0-280106 GCA_014182385.1 Eucalyptus viminalis | reverse complement strand
TTTTGGGTCGATGAGGGCCTACCTCACTTGGTACCTCAACATTTCAAAGCGTGGTTCCATATTGGGCCTAATGGGGTCCGGGAGGGTCCTCTAGAGGGTTTTGACGAACCTGTCATCGATACCGAGTATGAGGAGGTACTCATCCCCATCGTGGATGCTGATATTTTGGAAGATATCGCAGTGAACCTAGGGCCCGAGGCTGAAGGGCCCGGAGTAGAGGTAGTTGATCCTTTGGACATCGATATCCCAAATGGTGTCGTAGTGGACCTGGATCCCGAGTAGGTGGAGTTTGGGGGTAGGATTGGCTTAGTAGCTTCTTTTTGAGTTAGGCCTTCTGTATATAACTCTGTAGGGCTAACTTGTTGTTTATAAAGTAAGGTTTGTGTTAATTGTCTGTCCTGCTTTTACTATCCATGTGTTTGATTGTTGTCTGGGGTTTTATTAGTTCACTTCCACATGTGCATAAAACAAATGGGTCGGCAACACGTCCTAGGAATGTTGCAATTTAATCGATCGCTAAAAGATGTGCACGTGCTTGAGGTTCGGGGCGTGACATCCTCGCCCGAAGTAGTATCAGAGCTGGTTAGTGTCTTGAGTGATAAAGTACGATGGGTTATGGGATAGTGAGTAGGAAATGCCTTTTCTTTATGTCGATGCATGTGATTGATTGATTGATTGATTGATTGTTTTGTGTGGGTCGCTCAAGTTTCTAATTTTGTGTGGAATTGGAAAGCAGGTTCTATAAAGAGTCTGTATCATGAGCGATCCGGAGGAGAGGACTCCTTGAAAGAGGACCGTTGTGTTAGTTACTTGGGGTCGGATGCCGACTAGGGTTGGTGCCCAAGGTAGAACGCAGGCTCAGGCCAACGCGAGCGAGAGAGTACTGCCGCAGGCTAGTACTAGTGTAGTAGCACTTGATGATCCTACGATAGATGGGATCTTGTAGGCGCTAGAGACCCTTGGGAATTTGATGGGGCAGCAGGCCCATAATCAAGCCGCCACTATAGCTGCCGCCACTTGTGACACCCCGAACCCTTCGTAGGTCGCCACCAGCGCCAATGTTACACCTTATTACCTTTCTCCTTTGAAGAAGCGTCGTAATTCATAGACACATTTTTTTTAAAAACAAAACGGTCCCAGCGTGACTCATTAGCGGAAGCAAATTAAAACATCACCATCTCTCCCCCTACCAACCATGATACAAATACACATCACTAATCATCATGATTTTATAGACAAGCCACGACACTTTATTTACATATATTTTCAAGGTGGGACTTCTTTTTGGGTCGGTACATCAAAAGGAAAAGCTAGGACTTAGCCATGCTAGCCTAAAACCTCAAAAAGAACCCTCGACCCTCCACATCTCACGTGTAAAACCCCCATCATAAGTGTCGGCTAACTATCCAAAAAGAAATAGCCCCTACTCGTCACGCACAGGCCTCACACCCAATCCGGTGTGTCAGGCGGCGGCGGTGGCAGCATCCCTCTCATCACCCCATCGCGGCGAACGTGGACGGAGACAAACTCCTGGACAATCGGGCCCCCAGCTAGGCCTATGTCATACGAGACAAAACAGCGCACACGTATGTAGGTGAGTTCAGGTACAGAAGGACAGCTGAACTCCTCACACTCTACCTCGACGTCGGACGGTAACCCATAAAATGCACCCCACGTGACGGCAGGAAGCGGCATATTGCTAATCTGAAATGTTGGTCCCCAAAAGGGGTGAGTACAACCACTTTCGCCAGATAAAGGAATCCAATAACAACTCAATGCATCATGCAAATCATACATGCATTGCGGGCGTTGCACTTACCTTGATGCCATGCGCATACTATCATGCATCATCATATCAATTTATAACACATACATGTGTATCATCATCGTATCATACATGTCATCATCATCATGACATCATCACATTACACATGTCATCATCATCATGGCATAATTATATCATATATGTCATCATCGTCATGGCATCATTATATCATACATGTCATCATCATCATGACATCATTACATTACACATGTCATCGTGCCATATCATATATCATCATCATTATCATCATCATGTATATCATCATTCATGTCATGCCATGGGTGATCATCATTATTTCACATCACATATCATCATCATCATCATCATCATGCATATCATCATGCATATCATCATGCATATCATATATCATCATCGTTATCATCATCATGCACATCATGCATGTCATGCCATGGGTGATCATCATTATTTCACATCACATATCATCATCATCGTCATCATGCATATCATCATGCATATCATGCCATGGTTTAAATTTCCACTTTTAGCTTTCAATTTGATCACCACATCACCCATTCCTCAAATCATCAATTTCATCATTCCCTCGGGCAAAGACCTCCGAGGCTTCCGGCATTCAGCCATCCCGGGCCACGGGCATCCGGCCCCACATTCCGGGCATCTCGTATCCCAACTGGCATCACGAGGCATTCCCCTCGGGCAGAAACCTCCGACAGGGCTTCCGGCATTTACACTCCCTGGCCGGGCATCCCGCACCCCAATCTTGGCATCGCAAGGCATTTCCTTCGGGCAGAAACCTCCGATAGGGCTTCCGGCACCCCCACGTTCCGAGCATCCTGAATCTCCCAGGGCCATCTGGCAATGCATCTCTATACATTCCGGGCATTATCCTCCACCACAACCACCTCCTCACTTATCATTATCCACATTTACCATTATTTTGATCTCAATTTAACATGGCATATGGCGTGACATCAAACGAGGTCATACTTGGCATAGGATTCACACATGCATCACAATTCAATGTCATACATACACCAATATCTTATCATACATGCTACATGGTGTAATCATTTATGAAATTTATGGCCAATAAAATAATCCATTTTATTTATTTATTTATTTATTTTCAACTTTTGCCACTTTCATAAATATTAAATTTAATATCTATAAATTCCCAAAATTATAAGAATTAAAGAAATTATCAAACAAGCCAATAGGATGATAATTACATGCAAAATACATGGCCAAATAGAATTTTACACAATCTCACAATTTTCACAAAACATCCTATGATTCTCGGATGAAACCAGAACGAACGGTTTTGGAAGAAATTCGATTAAAATATCCATATGGCCTCCAAAAATTATGAAATTTTACTGAGTTATAGCCAAGAAATTTTCATACAACTTTCATGAAGAACTTCAAGCCAGATTATTTTTAGATTATTTTATACAGTCTCACGAAGCTTCTGGATCCATTACCACATCGTCCAGTGTACACATCTCCGAAATATTGAGATTTCACCTACCTATTCTCTTTCGTTTTTTTCTGAAATTTGGATATGATATATATCAAGATGTCTTTTACAAGTTTCATGAAGAGATCTAGGTCAAATAACCAGAATATAGTCACCATTTAGGTCCTTGAAGTCTCGGGTGTCTCGGAATATATCACCAGAATCATCGTCTCCAAGATCTAGTTGATTTACTAGGCTATACTTGTTAATTTCACTTCAAATTTGAGTATGTTTTAGTTTAAGATATCCCCTACAACTTTCATGAAGAAATTGAAGTGAGATTATCATAACAAACCAACATTAAATCACGAATCCAGCAAGAGGTCAGTAAAAACTCTCCAGATCTGAGGTCTCCGTAGGATGAGACTTTAAACCCTCAAATATCCATAATTTTACACGAAATTTCAGTATGTTGTAGTTCAAGATGTTATCTACAACTATCATGAAGAAATAGAAGCCAAAATCGGACTCTAAACACACATGCAAGCTCAAACAACTTTCTGACTCACATAATCCGAGCAAGAACAGTCATGCTATTCAAGAATAAGCCAACCACACCTCGGTTTTTCTCACTTAAACACCCAAGAATTTAACATGCAAACAATATTCAAGCATGCAAGAGAAGCTAGAGGACTCCCACTTGCCTCTATACTGGTCGGTCGACGGCGTAAAGCGGCGAACACGGCGGACGGACGGCGGTTCCTCCTCCTCTCTCTCTCGGCCGCTCCCCCCTCTCGCACGATCACTCTCCCTCTCTCTCGCACAACTCTCTCTCTCTCTCACTCTCTCTCTTTGGGCGAGCAATTAACCGGCCACTCTCCTCTCTCTCTTCCCTTTTATTTCCCTTAAATCCCATCATTAGCAATCATGAGATTGCCTCACCAATGGCCAATGCATGGCCTTCTTCTTGCCACTTGTCTTATGGGCTTGCATGAATCATGGGCCTTGGAGTTGGGCTTCCTTGTGGCCGGTCGACCACTCCCTCTTGGGCCTCTATTGGGCCGGCCATTCGGCCTACTAAGCTTAGGCCAATGGGCCTAAGGCCCATCCCAAAAATTGACTTTTTCCCCTTTTTTTTTTTTGAATTTCTTCTATAAATATTTTTAAATTTCAATTTTCATCTTGGCCAAAGTCTTGGGGCATCTTGCTTATTGAAATTTAGTTTATAAAGTACATGGCCAAGCATAGATTATTAATCTATCAAATTTAAATTTTCACAATCATATGCACAAATCATCTAATTAAAAGACTACTGGCTAAAGCATGAGCCATGGAAATTTTTATCACCTAATTAGAGACTTTAACACACCTTATGGCTTGTCATTGAATTTTGGGATGCCACAATTCTCCCCCTCCTTAGAGAATTTCGTCCTCGAAATTCAAACACCACTCGCGCCTTCTTGAAATAAGTAAGGGTACTTTTCCTTCATCTCGATCCTCACTTTCCCATGTGGCTTCCTCCATATCATGATGTCGCCATAATACCTTAACCAATGGGATCTTCTTGGTCCTAAGAATTTGCTCCTTTCGGTTCAATATCTGCATAGGCTCTTCAATGTACCTTACTTTCTCATCCATTTTGATGGCTTCATGATCGAGTATGTGACCAAGATCCGGCTGGTACTTCTTCAACATCGATACATGAAACACATCGTGCAAATTTTCTAACTTAGGAGGTAACGCTAAACGATAAGCTACATCCCCTATCCTCTCGAGTATTTCAAAAGGTCCAACAAATCTAGGGCTTAACTTACCCTTCATCCCGAATCGAGATATTCCTTTCATTGGAGATACCTTAAGGAATACATGGTCTCCTACACTAAATTCCAAAGGCCTTCTACGCCTATCTGCGTAGCCTTTGTCTACTCGAGCTGTTTTAAGTCTTTCTCGATAATTTCAACAGCCTCGGGGGTAACTTGTACCCGATTCAGGTCCTGTCAACTTCCTTTCACCTACTTCACTCCAACGCAGACGGGAGTCCTACATCTCCTTCCATATAATGCTTCATAAGGAGCCATGCCTATACTTTTCTGAAAACTATTATTATAGGCAAACTCTACCAAATGCAATCTTTCATCCCAATTTCCTTTGAAATCGATTACACAAGCCCTTAACGTATCCTCTAATATCTGGATTACTCTTTCGATTGACCATCTGTCCTGGGATGAAAAGCAAGTACTAAACCGAAGCTTAGTTCCTAATGCAATTTGAAGACTTCTCCAAAAATTCGAAGTAAACCTCGAATCCCGATCTGAAGTAATGGTCACCGGAACACCATGTAAGCGTACCACTTGACTTACATACATGTCCGCATACTTATCCATTGGGTAGTTCATGCGAATCGCTAAGAAATGTGCCGACTTAGTCAAACGGTCCACTATAACCCAAATTGAGTCATGACTGCTTGACGTCCTTGGCAATCCTTGCACAAAGTCCATCGTTATATGTTCCCATTTCCATTCTGGAATGTCTAATGGTCTCAAGAGTCCTGCGGGTTTACGATGCTCCGCTTTCACTTGCTGGCACGTCAAACAATGAGATACGTACTTAGCCGTATCTGCCTTCATACCATTCTACCAAAATTGCTGACGCAAATTCCTGTACATCTTTGTACTACCTGGGTGGATACTATAATTACTCTTATGTGCCTCCGACAGAATTTCCTTCCTTAACTCTTCATTGTCGGGAACACAAAATCGTCCTTGACATCTTACTATTCCATCATCAGAGATTTGAAATTCTGATCTTTTTCCTAAAGATACTGCATCTTTCACTTTCAAAATCTCTGGGTCAGATTCTTGCAGGATTTTAATTTTCTGGATAATCTCCGGCTCAATCCTTAATGCACTAAGCATGCCGCAAGACAATCCATTTCCAATTTAAACTCCGAGTTTGCTACGATTCTAACAATTCCCATTCTCGCCATCCTCAAACTAGCCATTTCCATAGCCGACTTTCGACTAAGAGCATCTGCTACTCTATTCGCTTTCCCTGGATGATGTCTTATCTCACAGTCATAGTCCTTCAACAACTCCATCCATCTCCTTTGTCTCATGTTCAACTCCTTTTGTGAGAACAAATACTTCAAACTTTTATGATCCGTATAAATCTCGAACTTTTCCCCATATAAATAGTGTCTCCATATCTTCAAGGCAAACACTATAGCTGCTAGCTCTAAATCATGCGTCGGTAATTCAACTCATGGGGTTTCAATTGTCCGGATGCGTAGGCTGCAACTTGCCATGCTGCATCAACACACATCCTAGTCCTTTGTGAGATGCATCACTATATACCGTAAAACCATCGTCCAAGAGGGTATAGTCGAATTGAGCTGAAGTCAATTTCCTTTTGAGCTCCCGGAAACTCCTTTCACATTCTCCATTCCACTCAAACTTCACATTCTTTCGGGTCAATTTAGTTAAAGGTCCCGCTAGTCGTGAAAATCCTTCAATGAACCTTCTATAATAACCAGCCCCGCCCTAAGAAACTTCGTATTTCGGTGGGTGTCGTTGGTCTCGGCTAATTCACTACCATTTCAACTTTTGCTGGGTCTACTGCAATTCCTTTTCCTGACACCACATGTCCTAGAAATATTATCTGGTCCAACCAAAACTCACATTTACTAAACTTAGCATACAACTTATGCTCTCTCAGAGTCTGCAAAACTACCCTCAAATGTTGCTCATGCTCTTTAGGCCCTTTTGAATATACCAGAATATCATCAATAAAAACAATCACAAACTGGTCTAAATAAGGTTGAAATATTCTATTCATCAGATCCGTAAATGCGGCCGGCGCGTTCGTCAATCCAAATGGCATAACAAGGAACTCATAATGTCCATAACGAGTCCTGAACGCAGTCTTAGGAATGTCCTCCTTCTTAATCCTCAATTGATGGTATCCCGACCTTAAGTCAATCTTAGAGAAGACCGAACTTCCCTGGAGTTGGTCAAACAAGTCATCAATTCTAGGCAAAGGATACTTATTCTTGATGGTCACCTGATTCAACTGCCTATAGTCAATACACAAGCGCATCGATCCATCCTTCTTTTCACAAACAAGACCGTGCACCCCCAAGGTGAAGCACTTGGTCTAATGAATCCTTTGTCAAGCAATTCTTGCAGTTGCACTTTCAACTCCTTCAATTCAACTAAGGCCATCCTATATGGGGCTTTTGATATTGGTCCTGTTCTGAGGGGACCCACCATTTTTCACAAACAAGACCGGTGCACCCCCAAGGTGAAGCACTTGGTCTAATGAATCCTTTGTCAAGCAATTCTTGCAGTTGCACTTTCAACTCCTTCAATTCAACTAAGGCTATCCTATATGGGGCTTTCGATATTAGTCCTGTTCTGAGGGGACCCACCATAAATCCGTTGGGCCCATAGCGAAACCACGCTCTAAATCGATGAGGCACCCTATGAAGTATGTCCTCTTCAACCTAGATGGTGGCCACCACAAGTTCATAGACCCAGTGACTTCCGGGATCAGGGTAACTAAAAACCCGCTCGGTAACCCTCATCGGTCAACCAAAATGTTCTGAAGGAACCGCCATTTAAGGACCTGAAAATGTTGAGCTCATGATGGGGTGAGACAATGTCTCGGCAAGTTCACACCCTAAACTCTGACTAGGAAGGAAATACGCCTAGAGACAACTATTCACATAAGTCAGAAGACTTATCTTGCCTCAGTTCCTTCCTTCACATTATTACAGATCATAAACTCAACCAATCAATTCAACCCAAACCATCAATCCATTGATCAATCGAATCACTCAATTCGATACATTCAATACTATCTATAAACTCAATCGATTTGAACACTGCTCATTTAAGATGAAATAGATGGTATAGTTCACCGAAGCTAATAGATATATACATATATTATTGCTCATCAAAGCTCAGGTCTATATTGCTCATCAAAGTTGCTATAGTATTATTGCTCACCTAAGCTGATTAATTCTTACCTAAGTTGATATGGTACTCAAAAACCACTTTCGGTGTTAACACTCGACACCCGGTATTTTTTAATTAAAATACCTATGTTTCACAATCATCACTCAATTTTACAAAATAGCATTCGATTACAGAAACTAAACATACCACTACGATTGGTACGGAATTCTAATGATTGACCATCCCGGCATAATTTCCGAAATTATAAATAAATAAATAAATAAAATAAATTCCGAAAAATAAATAAATAAATAAATAATTAAAAGTCTAATCATGCTTGCACTAATCTAATTGCATAATTAGATTAATTAACCCATCCACTAAACTAATCATTCATCTAATCTAATTAACATTTAACTAAGCTAATCTAACCACCTAAATTATACTTAGCATAATCTAAACACCCCTTAAGCATCATTAACTCCCTAAGCATAGTTTAGTGAGTAAACTCACCAGTTTAGCGTTTCGGTGAGTCCACGGTGACGGTGATGTGGAGGCGGGCGACAACTAAGCCTACGGTGACACCAGCAGAGGTCCGAGCAAGCCTGAAAATGGGCCTTGAAGTCTCAAAGCCCTTGCTGGCTTCTACTTCTATTCTTGGCTGAACCAAAGGAGACCAAGGTTGGAATGGCCAAGGCGGGAGGCTAGGTGGGCATGTGGAGCTATGGCGGACTAGGCGGAGGTAGACAATGGCTCTAGCATCCTGAATGATGACCACAATGGCTAGACGATGCTGGATGATGGCGAGCATGGTGCGGACTCGAGCAAGGGACTCGCGGGGATGGCATGCGAGCAGGCTAGGTGAGCAACGGTTCAGGGGAGGGAGCTGCTGGTTCTCTGGTTCTCTCAAGCTTTCTCAAGGCCTCTACAAGAGAGAAAGTAAGGCTGGATGAAGGAGAAGAAGCTGCTGAAGAGAGGGGTCCCCAAGGTGGCTTCAAAGGCCTCAACACTTGTCCAACTCTCCTTTAGCTTGCCCCCACTAGCCATCAGCCATCCACAACCACTTCTCTCTCCTTAATCTTCCTTAAGAAGCTTCCCAAAGTGTCCAAAATATTGTGTCCCCCATGGCCTACGAATTTGGACACTTTCCCCTCTAATTCCATCAATTCCCTTCAAATTCTCATCCAATTGGATCTAATTTGATATCCATAAATCCAACCAAGGTGCCATCATCCCAATCAACATTTTTCCTCACAAATTAGTCCAACTTGAATTCCAAAAATGCAACCAAAAGTAGCCCTCTAATTTTCCCGATAAAAAATAACCTTACTTTGGATTTTTTGCCGAAAATCTTGGTTTGCAGAAAAATCTTCAGAGGATTAGTCAACGTTCCGAAAATGACAGGAAGACCCAATCTTTGTGAGGTAAGAAAAAGTTTGTTTTTTTATATTCTATTATGAACACCCGATCGGATCTGTCAAGAACGAGCTTGTGACATAACAAAACTTTCAATTTCTGAAGTCGGGTTCAATTTCGCAGTTAGTTTCAATCTGACACGATTTTAGCGCATCCTAACCTATTAGGTAGATTTTAGGAACTTTTAATGCTTTTGACCCATGGTCGATTATTTTTGAGCCATAATGTATATTTTCGACACATTGATGACTCTCGATTGTTGTGAAAATCTCGAGATTTCAAATGCAAACATAGAGTACCAAAACGACAGAGAAATCGGTTTAGTGCCGATCGACAAGAATTGTGCAATTAAATGGTATCACCAACTTAATCACATACTTTTGTCAGGTCGACCTATCTCTGGTCTCTAATCGGTTTGTGTAGTGATGACCCTTGTAGATTAGCACGGTCGAGCAGTCGATTCCTAGTCGAATTCTCAAGTCTATTGCATTTAGATTCCTTAACAGCTTCACCTGATAGGTTAGTTATCTCGTGAGTGGCCAACTTAAAAAAAAAAAAGAACTATAGGTGCGTCGATGAAAAGCTCGACTCATTCAATTGAAAACAAAATTGGAAAATGAGGATGTCACATCAGCCCCGTGTTCTGTTAGGATGGGAGCGTGTTTTAGATGTGGCCAGTTCGACCATCAAATAAGAAGTTGTCCGCATAGATAGATGGGACCACAGTTGTTGATACCGCCGCCACCGATTGGACTGAATAAAAGAAGTGCGTCGCAAAATGCACCACAGGGCATGATGAAGAGGCCTCCAGCACAAGGAAAGGTGTATGCTATCACTCAATGAGAGGCAGAGGACTTACTAGACGTGGTCACAGGTACGGTCTTGTTGAACAACCATGCTACTTATGCTTTATTTGACCCTGGAGCTACGTATTCATTTATTGTTGAGCTGTACGTTAAGTTGGTAGGATTAATTCCAGAACCGTTGGGACAGTCATTAGTATATCCACCCCGTTAAAGGATAAATTGTTATCTGTAGTAGGGTGTCCTAGTTGCAAGTTGGTTATTGGCAAGTGAGAGGAAATGGTAGATTTGATTGTGTTGGCCATGTATGATTTTGATGTGATCATTGGCATGGATTGGCTCACCAAGCAACGAGCTACTATAGATTGTTATCGTAAATTGATTCAGTTTAACCCATCAGCAGGTGAAAGTTTCGAGTTTATTGGAAGTTAAGGAGGACCCTTGATTACCTTAATCTCATCACTTGAGGCAACCCATTTGTTAGACAGGGGTTGCCAAGGTTACCTGACAATTGTTGTGGATACGACAGTTGCGGAGCTAGAGATGGAAGACATCACCGTGGTATGGGAGTTTCTAGATGTGTTTCCTAAAGAATTGCCTAGTTTGGCCCTAGAAAGGGAGATTGAGTTTGTAATTGAGTTGGCCCCTAGGACGGAGCCAATCTTTAAGGCCCCTTATTGTATGGCATTGTTAGAGTTGAAAGAACTGAAGGTGCATATGTAGGAGTTGTTAGACAAAGGATTTATACGCCCTAATGCATCGCCTTGGGGAGCACCAGTTTTGTTCGTAAAGAAGAAAGATGGTTCATTGCGTCTTTGCATCGACTATTAGCAACTCAACCAGGTGACGATCAAGAATAAGTACCAATTACCAAGGATTGATGACCTGTTTGACTAGTTGCAAGGAGTGTCGATATTCTCTAAGATCGACCAGAGGACAGGATACCATCAGCTGAGGATCAAGAAGGAAGACATACCGAAGATAGCTTTTTGTATGCGTTATCGTTGATACCTGAAATTTTTTGTTAACATTTTAATCATCCATTTTGCAAAAATATAAAAAAATAAAGAGCCAAGAAAAAAAATAAAAAGAAAACAAAAAGAAAAAAAGAAGAAAACAAAAAGAAAACAAAAAGAAAACAAAACAAAACAAGAAGAAAAAATGAAATGAAATGAAAAGAGAAAAAAAAAAAAAAATAAGGAAAACGTAAAAAGAAAAAGGAACGAAAAAGAAAAAGAAAAATAGAAAGGGGATCGGGGGTTCTCACGAGGGGTCTCTCTTTTTTCTCTCGTTCCCGCCGCTCTTTTTTTTTTTTTTTTTTTTTTTTTTCCGGGGGGGTTCTTGCTCGCTCTCGTCTCCTCTTGGAGGCTCTCTCGGATTCTCTAGGAATCTCTCTCTCTTTGCTGGGGAGTTGGCCCAAAACCAAAAGACCGGGGAATCCATTGGGGAATTCCACCATCTTCGACGAGAGAAGCCGGAGGAAGCAGCCGGCCGCCACCGCTTCTTCGCGGCAATCGCCACCCTGGCCATCGCCTCTCTCGTGATCGGCACTGGATCCGACGATCCTTGAACCCTAGAAGGAGAGCTCACGAAAAAGAGGGGGAATCAAGGAGAGAAAAAAGGATCGATGGCCATCGCTCCATTCCCCAGCCTTGCGTGCGATTTCGATTGATCGGAGGCGACGACGACGCTAGCGGTTCTGTTCGCTGGATCTGACCCGATCTGAAGCCGACCGGAGATCCGCTTTTTCTTTCGCCATTCTCGGACTCGAATCTCTTAGGATTGGGCTCACCGGATTGGTGAGTTCTCTTTCTATCACTCTCGATCCGTTAGGGTTTCGTTTCCGGTTTCAATCCGTTCGGGTTGTGGATTCTGAATTCTCTCCCTCGGTTCTTTTTCTCTGTTCTTTCCCGAGCTCCGGTCGGAGGTAAAGGTTTTCCTCCATTGGCGAGTGATTGAAGATCAAGCGCCGGCGGTTGAAGATCGTGAGGACCTGATTTTTTTCTCGGAGATCATACGCTTGCTTGCTCGATCGGTGTTCCTCTCTCTGGATCAGGTTCTCTCTCTATTCCTCTCTCTTATTTGCTCTGTCACGCACGCTTTGATATTTTTAGGGTAAATCCTGTGCTTTTAGGCATCGCTCATTAATGTTCATTGCATCGAGACTTCATCAGTATGTCTCTGCATTCGATTCGTGTATAATGTAAACAGAGATTTTAGTTTTTTGACCACAACATGTTGTCAAAGATTAAACATTATGCTTTCCGGATTATGGTGACTACATTTGATGTTTGTCTCATCATACCATGGTTAATCAAACAAATTGGCTGTTCTGCCTTGGTTGGTCTAGTGTCAAATGCTGCTGGTTATTCTGCATTTAAATACGTTCCCATGTGGGATCTTCTGTGGTTCTCTATTATTGCCAATATGTCCATCACGGGGATGAACTTAAGTTTGATGCTTAACTCTGTCGGATTTTACCAAATTTTGAAATTGAGCATGATTCCTATTGTTTACGTGATGAAGTGGATCCTATAAAGTAAGTATTACTCGAGGGAAGTAGAAATGGCTGTTCTGGTTGTGGTAATAGGAGTTGTTGTTTGCACTGTTATGGACGTTAAAGTCAATGCCAAAAGTTTTATATGTGCTTGTGTGGCTGTCTTCTCCACATTGTTGCAGCAAATTTCAATATGCTCCTTGCAAAAGAAATATTCGATTGGATCTTTTGAATTGCTGAGCAGGACAGCTCCAATTTAAGTTGTCTCTCTCCTTGTTTTTGGTCCATTTGCTGATTACTTCTTCAATGGCAATGCGATAACAGACTATAAGATGTCTTATGTTGCCATGTTCTATTATAGATTGATTAGTTAATGTTCTAATATTTTTAGAAATTCATGCGTTAGGAATCTTGAGATGCTTCCTTCATGGAATGACATCCTTTGTCAATTGTCTACAAAACGGTTTCAGGTATCATGTGGATTACACATTGAATGCTTCGTTTGCCTTAAATACATATGTTGAATGAATTCAATGGTACATGTGTTGGAGTAAGTGATCTTTAGTTGGTTCATTCATTGTTTTGGGTTGATTGAGGACCAAGGTCATATGGCTTGAATGTTTGTCATGTTATATGCTTTGTGTGTGATTGTTAGATAGATGATTTAGGTGTAATACATAATGATGCTAAATCTTGGGATTTCACTTAGAATTTGGTGTAAGGACTTCATGACTTTAGTCACCATTTGTGAACACCAATAATGTCTTGTTCTTTGATGTTTTGATATGTTTGTTTGTTTCCTTCCATTGTATATACCTAGTTATAGGTTTATTAGATTAGGTTTAGATTAGGACCCTGAAGATGGAGAAGGTGTGAAGATGGTGAAGGTCGATGTCCATTCCGACCATTGTCATGTAATATTCATTTTCCCGACATATGTCTCGGGTTTCATGCATTGTATAAAGTCCGACGAGTTGCGGGTTTCTTTTCTTTCTTGATTGTTTTCTCTTTTATATTCTTTAGAATTGCATGATTAGGTTTACTGCTTTCTCTTGATTGTTTACCTCATGTCTTGCACTTTTAATTTCATTGTTTGTTTTCCTTTCATTTTTTTTAGGAATAGAATAGAATGAAAGTAATCCACCACGCATGATCATTTAGTATAGAATTGACGATCCTGAAAATGTAAAAAGAAAGGCATGGACATGTTAGGACAAACACAATATACTGTTTAGGTACCGAAAGGGCGCTCATAGCAATATTAGCGTAACCCAAGTCCCCGAACCTAGATATCTAGTTACGTAGGAATCGAGGAAACACTCCCGACCCTTGATTGGGTTTCTAGCTGACCTCCAAAAATGAGGCTAGTGGCGACACCTGTATATTTTTAGGTTGTTATAAACAACTAGATCACATAATAAACCTACTGTCACGCAGGGTACGAGCTTGGGAGAGCTCGCGATCTTGAGATCAAGTACCCCTAAACCCGACCTTTTCCCTCCTTGGATACTTTTCGAGGGGCGGTGAGATCGGGTCGCGACAGTTATGGCCATTATGAGTTCACTATAATGCCATTTGGTTTGACCAACGCCCCAGTCGCTTTCATGGATCTGATGAATCGACTATTCAAAGAGTACCTTGATTAGTTCTTGATAGTGTTTATCGACGACATCCTGGTATACTCGAGAAGCCTAGAGGTGCACGAAGGACACTAAAGGATAGTGTTTCAGACTCTACGAGAACATGGACTGTACGCCAAGTTCCCTAAGTTCGAGTTTTGGCTAACTCGTGTAACTTTCCTAAGTTACGTGATTTCTGGTGAAGGGATTTCTGTGGACTTGACTAAGATTGAAATAGTTATCAACTGGCCAAGAATAACGTCAATGACAGAAATCAGAAGTTTCTTGGGATTAGCAGGTTATTACAGACGATTTGTGGAAGGATTTTCTATAATAGCCATGCCTCTAACTTGACTACTGAAGAAGGAAGAGAAGTTTGTGTGGATGGATAAGTGCGAGCATAGTTTCCAAGAGCTTAAGCAGAAGCTGACTACAACACTCGTGTTGACAATTCTGTTTGGTCCTGGAGGATATGAGATCTATAGTGATGGTCATTCAGAGGACTAGGTTGCGTTTTAATGCAGCATGGAAGGGTTGTTGCATACGTGTCCCGTCAGTTGAGGCCTCATGAGTTGAACTACCCGACGCATGACTTAGAACTTGCAACGATCATCTTTGCTCAAAAGATTTCAAGACACTACTTGTGTGGAGAAAAGTTCGAGATCTTCACAGACCATCAGAGTCTCAAGTACTTATTCTCTTAGAAGGAGTTGAACATGAGATAGCGTCGTTGGATGAAACTTCTTAAGGATTATGATTGCGACATCTTGTATCACCCAGGAAAAGCTAATAAGGTTGCAGATGCATTGAGTCGGAAGTCATCAATTGCGTAGATGATGATTTTTACTCGAAGGAGCTCGAGATTTGGTTTTCAAATTTGAGGTGGGCCAACTTTCAAATCTTATGGCCACCCTCAAAATTGAATCGGAAGTGCAGATAAGGATTAAGACGTTGCAGTTGATAGACCCAGAGATCTAGAAGATTTTGCAGGAAGATATGGAAAAGAGAAAGTCTGACTTTCAGATTTCTGAAGACGGAACACTAAAGTTTCGTGGGCGTTCGTGTGTACTTGATGATGCAGAGCTTAAGGAATAAATATTGTCAGAAGCTCATCGTAGTAGTTACACCATTCATCTAGGCAATACGAAGATATATTAGAATCTGCGTCAACACTATTGGTGGACCGTTATGAAGGCGGATATTGCTAGACATGTCACCAAGTGCCTAACATGACAACAAGTGAAAACACAGCATTGCAAGCTTGGAGGACTATTACAACCTCTTGAGATTCTCGAGTCGAAGTGGGAATATATCATGATGGACTTTGTGCTGCGGTTACCAATGAGTCAGAGAGGTAATGATTCCATATAGGTTGTAGTTGACAGATTGATGAAGTTTGCTCACTTCATCGCTGTACGAAAGGACTTTGCATTGGATAGATATGCAGGATTGTACGTGTGTCAGATAGTATGTCTTCATGGAGTGCTGGTTATGATTACTTCAGATTGAGACTCGAAGTTTACAGCAGACTTCTAGAAAAGTTTACAGATTGCTTTGGGAACGAAGCTGCAGTACAGCACGACCTATCATCCGTAAACGGATGGCCAGTCTGAGAGGACGATTCAAACCCTCGAGGACATGCTCCGAGCCTGTGTGTTGGACTTTAAAGGAAGCTGGGAGGAATAACTTCACTAGTTGAGTTCGCCTACAACAACAGTTATCGGCAGAGCATCTAGATGGTACCGTTTGAAGCGTTGTATAGTAGAGCGTGCAAAACTCCAATGTGATGAAATGAAGTTGGAGAGTGGAAGATTACTAGCCCTGAGTTGGTTCAGCAGTCAGTGGACATCATCAAAGTTATTCAAGAAAGATTATAGATCGTTCAAAGTCGTCAAAAAAGTTATGCAGATAAGTGGCGAAGACCATTAGAATTCCAAGTTGGTGAACACGTCTTCCTTAAAGTGTCACCAATGAGGGGTACTTCGTGCTTCGCCAATAAAGAGAAGTTAAGTCCAAGGTACATCGGTCCCCTTGAAATTCTGGAACGAATTGGGACTTTGGCGTATCGTCTTTTGTTACTGCCAAGACTTGCTCAGGTGCATGATGTCTTCCACGTGTCAATGTTGAGAAAGTATGAGCTTGATCTGACCCACATGCTGAATTTTGAAGAATTAGACATTTACGATAGTGTTGTACGTGGAGAGACTAGTTAAAATCGTGGATTGCAAAGAGCAAGTGCTATGCACCAAGACGATCCCTTTGGTCAAAGTGGTTTGGCAACACAACGAAACATAATGAGCTACTTGGGAAAGCGAAGAATCAATGAGTCGTCAATACCCCCACTTTTTTTGAAGAAGAATTGTAATGGTTTAAATTTCGATGACGAGATTTTTATAAGAGCGGAAGAGTTGTGACATCTTGAATTTTTAACCCCATCTCGATAAAATGAAATGGGCTTTTCATCGATGCACCTATGGTTCTTTTTCTCTGAGCTGATCACTCACAAGTTAACTATCCTAGTGGGAGAAGCCGTTAAGGGATACAATCGCGATAAAATCCCTAAAAGCTACCCGGTAGGTTAGATTATACTAAAATCGCGTTCGGTTGATTTTAACCACGAAATTGAACTCAATTTCAGGAATCAAACATTCGAGTGTGTCACAATTTATTTTTAGGATATCGTCTCATCTTTTCAAGAGATTTTGTAGAGTCGGGAATTTTACGGAAAAATCTATTCGGCAAAATTTAAAACCAAGGAAATTCGGATGGGCGGAATTAAGGGATTTTTGGGCCACCAATTTGGTTTGTTTTGTGAAGCTTTGAAAGGAAATTAGCCATTGGGTGGCATATTGACTTCCTTAGGCTGAATTAGAGAAATTTTGGCCACCAAATTGATTTAATTTGTGAGATTTTGGAGGGAAATTCGTAGGGGCTGTTGAAGGGGATTGTTTGGTCTTCAAGTTGGCTTGTTTGGGAAGCTTTGGGAGGGAAAAATGCTATTGGAGGCTACCAAGACTTCAAGGGCATAAGACTTTGAGGCACAAATCACTCAAGTGCAAGATATTTTGGCTTGGTTGTCCATTGGTTGCTTGGTGGACTTTCAAGCCCCTTGTTCCCTCTCCTCCCTCCTTGTGTTCGACTAGCATCCCCAAGTAGAACCCTTCTGCTTTCTTCTTCTTCCTCAGCTCTCCTTCTTCTTCATTCCTCCACTTTTCCTCTATGTTGTTGCTGCCACTTACCTCACTGAAACCACTGCCTGCTTGCTCAATCAGTAGCCCCGCAAGCCATCGAACCATTCATTGGTCTAGTAGCTCGCCGGTGTCGCCGTTCGCCAGTTGCGATGCCAAGGCTGCCTACTTCGCCTCCTTAACAACTATCTTGCTATCCCCGAGCCGACCGTCGACCAGGCCTGCCGCTCACTCGAGCTAGCCACTCGTTCACCTGGCTCCGCCGTTGCTACCTCCGCCATCCCTGCGCTGTGTCCAGCCCTCCTCAGCTCAACCAGCAGCCCCTCCATAATCGAAATCAACAGCAAGAAGTGAGCTTGCAAGGCTATTTTTAGCTTCTTCCGAGCCTCCGTTGGAGCCGCCATAGACACGAGATCTCACTGCCGTCACGCAATCGTCGAACCAGTTATCTCGCTAATTTGTTGAGTTAATGCCATAATCTTAGATTATGAAGTTAATTGCACTTAGTTGGATTAGTTTAGGCTTAATTGAGGATTAGAGGGATTAGTTAGCCTTAATTAAGATTAGAGTAATTTAGTTAGAGTAACTTAGTTAGTTAGGTTAGTTTAGTTAGGCCGACTAGTAGTTAGGTGGTTAGTTAGGTTATTTAGTTAGCTAATTAGATTAATTAGTTAGCCTAGCTAGGTTAGTTTAATTAGTTTAATTAGGTTGGTTCGGTTAGATTATTTATTTTAATTAATTGAATTAGTTTAAATAATTTGTAATTTATTTAATTAATTATAATTAGCGTAAATTGTACTGGGATAGTCGGTTATTGGAATTTTACGCTAATCATCGTGGTTGTATTGGTTTGTGTAATTGATTACTAAATTATGCAATTGAGTGCTTGGTGATAATTTTTTATTATTATTGCAAAAATATGATTTTATGGTATTTGATTAGAAAAATACCGGGTGTCGGGTTTTGATGCCAAAAATATTTTATGTACTATATCAAATCGTGGAATTTTAAAATGGGAGAGTATAATGTTTTGTGGATCGATTTAACTATGTGACCACGCACATTATTTTACCGGGTATTTTTAATACAAAGAAAATTGGCCAAGTCCATTATTTGAAATTGAGGCATTCGAGTGCAAAGCACAATGTTCTTGGCCGAGCATGGATGTGTGTGTGATCACTTAAGTACCCTGATGCGTTTACGTGAGGTAGTGAACCTGTCTTGATGCGTTTATGCGGGACGATGCCTAATTCAGTTCGAATGCCTTTGACAACAGATGCTGGTCGCAGTGGATGCTGGGCTAATGCTCCTTATGGAATGCCGTCCTAATGTGTTTACGCGGGACAATGCCGTGCTCGATGGAGCAAGATGACACCCGGTTATGCCGAATGACCGTTGACTGATAAGTTGACTGTGGTCGTTGGGTTGTAAATAACTAGGACACGTGTGAGTGTCTAAGATAGCCGCGCCTGATTTTGGGACAAAATTGTGTGGCACGGAATGAGACATGTCATAACGATTTGGCTTATAGTCGGGACCCCTGTGATTGTTTAAGAAGCAAATTGAGGTGTTCCAGTTATTGAGTACATTTACTGTATGCATATGATATATGAGATGTACTAATGTGCAGAGAGGTGCTGAGGTGAGGTAAGTCCTATATGGTGCATGTTTAGGCTGCCTCTAAGTGAATTATCATTCTAATCGGGGTTTACGATGTTGACTCGCCGAGACCTTGTCTCACCTCATCGTAGTTTAAAATTTTACAGGTCCTTAGATGGAGGTTCCACATGTTCGTTTTGGGTGGCCACGGGAGGCGGAGAAACGAGACTACTCATCTCCCCATCCACGGGACCACCTGGACCCGTGAGTTCGTAGTAACCACTCTTTGGGTCAATGAGGGCCTACCTCACTTGGTACCTCATCGTTTCAAAGCATGGTTCCATATTGGTGGATACCGAGTATGAGGAGGTACTTGACCCCATCGTGGATGCCGATATTTTGGAAGATATCGTAGCAAACCTGGGGCTCGAGGCTGAAGGGCCCGGAGTAGAGGTAGTTGATCCTCTAAACATCGACATCCCAGATGGTGTCATAGTGGACTTGGATCCCAAGCAGGTGGGGTCCGGGGTAGGATTGGCTTAGTAGCTTCTTTTTGAGTTAGGCCTTATGTATATAACTCTATAGGGCTAACCTGATTTATTTATAAAGTAAGGTTTATGTTAGTTGGCTATTCTGCTTTTATTATCCTTGTGTTTGATTGTTGTTTGGGGTTTTATTAGTTCGCTTCCGCATGTGCATAAAACGAATGGGTTGGCAACGTGTCCTCGGAATATCGCAATTTAATTGACCGCCGAGGGATGTGCGCATGCCCGAGGTTCGGGGCGTGATAATTATGAATCTTAAATCTTCTTGTATTGTCATTAAATCATATGACATCTTTGCATGCCAACTTAGGGTTTGATGATTGCCAAAATTATTTGTCTCATTCGATTCTAAGTCATGTGTGATTTTTCATGCCTTTTGGGCATTACTTGTATGATTTTGAGGTCTAATGATGCATGCTTACGTTTTGGTTTTTAATGGCTGATTTGTGCACTTTTAGAAACATTAGTCTTGGAGCACTGAGTTGACCTCATTTGGACCCAAGTCATTCTAAGAATTTGTAAAGACACCTAGAGCTTTCTAGTGACACTGATTTCATGTCAATTTCCCATTGTTAAGTCAATTTTCCATTTTTCCTAAAATAGGGTAGAATTTGGACTTGGGATCAAATTCAAATCCCTATTTTTCCTTGTTTAGATAGACTTTTGCTATTTGTACCATTTTTTTCTGTAAAGATTCTTGACTTGGTCCTTTAATATAATTTTTTTGTTATAAGTTAGCCATGTTGTGTGAAAATCTTGTGATTATTAGACTTCATTTGCTAGGTCAAATCTTGGTAATAATGACTGAGTATCCTGCTGTTTTGACAATTTCCTCATGCATTGTTGCTTGTTATCTGATTTTTATAAAATCATGCTTAGCTCATTTAGAAAAACTTTCTTCACAAAGTTGTTTGTCATCATGTCATGCATGTTAGAAAATTTTATCATAGGTAGATCATGAATGGGTATCAACCAATTTTGTTGAATCTATTGTGCTTGGTCTGGGATTTCCTGATATGAACCTTTGGTTGTGATTGTTTAGTTAAACCTTTTAGGCTAGTTTGTGCATGAAATTAGATCATGTCATCTTCATGATAGTTGTTTTAAATGCTTTGATCTTCATTGTGAAATGACTTTCAATGAATTAACTTTTCAAATCGTACCTTGAAATCATTTTGGTACATGTGATGTTTCTAAAAGCAATTTTTTTCAGAAATTCTTTCCAAAACTTGATTTGATTTAGGAAAACACGATTTGGATTGTATTTAAAATGTTTGCGATGCTTGTAAGTACATTTATGAGAACTCCGAACTAGCCTTGGTAATTAAATCTGTTCCATACCCTAGGTATTCCTTAGTCCAAAATATCTTTAAGCCATTTTGAACTTCAATTTGACATCGTGAAATTCACGGTTTGGACCATAATTAAAATGCATTTGATACTTGTGACTACATTTATGCGAGCTTCGAGCTAAACTTAGCAATTAAATGCGTTGCATAACTGAGATATCACTTTGTCCTAAAAACTTTTACTCCTTGTTATCAATGATTTCAAACTCGCCTTTGAGATATTACATGTACCATTTCATGCATACAATCACATCATTCATTAGAAATGCTTGTGTTTATGATTGACGCATGCCGTTGGTAATAAGTGACCCGCCGATGGTTCACTTCCTTATTTGATTGGTTGAGAAATAAGATCCGAAAGACCAACTAGTGTGTTTAATTCATACTCATGCATGTGACTTTTGGATGTATGTTAGGAGCACGATGCATGATACCAAGAGAAAATCTTGGGGATCACATAGAACACATTGTTAAGGGCTTACAAGTGTTATTGGCCATGCGAGAACACAATTGGTCAATAATGACTATAAGTCATAAAATAAATTGAATAACCACTGGGGGTTTGCCCTAGTGGCCACCTTTCCAACTTGGAAGGGGGAGGTGGGGGGTTCAAATCCCCACATTCTCAGGGGGGATTGGGGTGGAGACGATTTCATTTTAGGAGTGGATTTCGACTCCCACACCTTGCAAGGAGGTAGGGCAAAAGTCTAAGAGTGAGTGTTAGAGTAGGATTAAAGTAGAACCAATACAAAAAAAATTGAATAGGTGTTTAGAGGGACCTACGTATAAACTGCAAAGGCTGACCCTGAGGCCTAAATTTGATTGATTTATGGACTTTACTTCCCTTGATTGATTGATCCTAGCATGATGACTTGCTTTTGGTTGTTTTAACATGCATGCATGCTTGTTTTTTTTTTTTTTTCATTGTATGCACCTAGTTATAATTTTAGACTAGGTTTAGATTAGGATCCTGAAGATGAAGACGATGCGAAAATGGTGAAAGCATCGATGTTCATTCTGATCATGCTTTTGTATCATTCATCCCCGACATATGTCTTAGGTTCATCTTGTTTGTATAAAAGCCTGATGAGTTGTGGGTTCTTTTCTTTCCCGTCCTTTCATTTTGTTTCTCTTTTTCCTTTTTTAGGATTGTATGATAGATTTACCACTTTGCTTAGTTGTTTAATTACTGCATTGCACTTTTAACTCAATCAATTGCCTTCTGCTCATATTTCTTAGAAATAGAATGGCATGAAAATGACCAACCACGCATGATCGCTAGTTTAGGATAAACAATCCTGAAAATATAAAAAGAAATGTATGGACACCTTAGGTAAACACAACATACCATTAGGTACCAAAAGGGTGCTAATATAAATGTTAGCGTAATCCAAGTTCTTGAATATAGATATCTGGTTGTGTAGAAATCGAGAGACCACTCTCGAGCCTTGATTAGGTTTTCTAGCCAACCCCCAAAAACGAGGCTAGTGGCGACTCTCATCCTATTTTTAGGTTGTCTAAAAACAACTAAATTGTATAAATGAACCCATCGCAAGGGGTATGAGTCTTGACGAGACTCATTGTGGTTTAGCATACTCGCCGTGGGAAGCACCTAATGGATGAAGTGATGACATCCTTAGAGCAAAGAGTACTTGTGGGAGGGCTACCATGGTAAAGGTACCCTTAAATCCAATATTTACATCAACCTCATTTCTCAAGGTGTGTCGCTTGTGTGGGTATGGATTGCGACACTCCGATGTCACGCGAGATACGAGCTTGGGAGAGCTCACGATCACGATTAAGTGAACTCAAAAGAGGTTCGTCCGGGGGGTGAGGTGATGACACCCCTATGGTTGAGAACCATGAGGGAACTTTCGTGCATAAATCCAACCTTCTCCTCCTTCCCTTTTCCCGAGGATTGTGAGGGCCAGAGATTGGGTCGTGATAGGGAAGAACACATTTTTTTTTTTTTGTATTTTACCTGCTCGCCACAGGACCTAACATAGTTTTCCCTCAAAGAGATTATTGTGAAAACCTAGATTTTTTATCCTATAATTATGAACAGACTGGTATGGGCTTGGAATATTGGAAGTGGGCTAGGTTACAAGCTTGGAGGGCCATAAGGGAGACATAAACTTAAGGGCTTTATGACATCCTGAATTTCAGGTTCTATTTTCAATTGAATGAGTCGGGCTTTTCATCGACGCGCCTATACTCGTTTTTCATAAGTTGATCATTCACGAGATAACTAATATATCTGGTGAAGTCGTTAAAGGACTTTAATGCAATAGACTTGAGAATTCGACCAGAAAATGACTTCTCGATCGTGCTAATATGCAAGGGTCATTATGGAACTATCAAAATCGATCAGAGACTAGAGATAGGCCGATTTGACAGAGGTATGTAATTAAGTGTAGGTGATTCCACTTAATTATAAAATTATTGTCTATCGGCACTAGACCGATTCTTCTGTCTGTACTCTGTGTCCATATTTGAAACCTCGAGATTTTCATGACAACCGAGAGTTGCCAATGTGTCGAAGATGTATGTCGTGGCTTGAAAATAATCAAACATGGGTCAGTTGCACTAAAATTCCTAAAAGCTACCTGGTATTTTAGGTCGCACTAAAATCACGCCAGATTGAAATTAACTACGAATTTAAACCCGATTTCAAAAATTGAAAGTTATGTCATGTCACACTTTATTTTAGGAATATCGACTCATCCTCTGAAGATTTTTCTACAAACCGAGATTCTCGGCGAAAAACCAAAGTAAGGTTATTTTGGACCGGGAAATTCGTAGGCCCTTTTTTGGACACGCTTTTGGGATTCAAGTTGGTTCAATTGACAATAAAAAATGTGTAATTAAGTGAGGACACATTGGCTGAATTTTTGGGACGTCAATTGGATTGAATTGAAAGAGAATTAAATGGATTTGAAGAGGAAATGTACAAAATTCGTAGGCCATGGGGAACACAACATTTTGGATCACTTGGGAAGCTTCTTGGGGAAGATTGAGGGGAGAGAAATGGGTTGTGGATGGCTGATGGCTGGTGGGGGCAAGGCAAGGGAGAATTGGACAAGTGTAGGAGCCTTAGAAGCCCTTGAGGACCCCCTCTCTTTAGCAGCCTTCTTCCTCCTTGAAGCCTTGCTTTCTCCATTGTTGAGACTTAGGAAAAGCTTGAGAAAAACAGAGGAGAGTCAATATCCACTGTCGAGTAGCCCTGCCTCCCGTCCAAGCCGTCGCATACCCGTCAAAGCCAGCAGTCGTGTGCTTGCAGGCCCGCGCTTGTCTCGCTCGTCCGCACATCTGTGTGTCATCGTCTCCACCTGAGCTCACCTTCCAGCCATCGTCGCAACTCCCCTGGTCGTCGTTCAGCCACTGTCCAGCCGCCAGGAGTCCCGCCATTGCCCACAATAGCAGATCGCCATCTTGTCTCACCGTTTCTAGCCCACTGAGTCACTCGGTTCAGCCCCTTCAACCAGCAAACAACAGCGAAGCCAGCAACAAGCCGTGAGGCTTCATGGCCCAATTCTGAGCCCTTTTGGACCTCGCTTGGTGTCGTCGCAAGCTTGTTTGTCACTCACCTCCGCGTCGCTGTCACCGTGGACTCACCGGCTCGCAAATTTGGTGAGTTCACTCACTAAACCTTACTTATGAGGTTAATTATGCTTAAGGGTTGTTTAGATTAGGTAAGCATGGTTTATGTGGCTAGATTAGTTTAGTAGAAGTTAATTAGATTATGTGGCTTGATTAGTTTAGTAGATGCTTAATTAAGGCTAATTAGGTAACTAGATTAGTGTAAGCTTAATTAGGCACTTCATTAATGATTTGCATTATTTAATTATTTAATTATTTCGAATTTAATTATTAATTTATATTAATTTATATTATTTAATTAATTTAGTAATTTATTTAAATATTTAATATTTTTCCAAAATTACGCCGGATATTCGGTCGTTAGAATTTCGTGCTGACTATTGTGGTGTGGTTAGTTTATGTCATTGATTGTTGGATTGTGAAATTGAGTGGTAATTGTCAAAAATTGGTATTTAATTACAAAATACCGTGTGGCATACAAGAATTTCAACGAATCCTTGGATAGGTGATGGTCATGACCAATCGATAGAAGTATCATCGAACTATGGCATTGGTATCAATTACGGGCAGTCATCTGTATTTGTTTATTTGTTGGATTGATATGGTATGTTTAGCAGTGGACCGATCAACCGTGCAACAAGAGAAAATCTTTGAACTATGATTGAATAATATTTTTATTTTATTTTTAGAACTGAAAGGATGGAATTCTGTCATGCGTGAAGAACATGTATGCTGAAATTTAAGAATAAAATTTTGAGGAGTTGGACTGCATGCAAGAACTTCAATTATATCCTTGTATATGAAGCAAATTGACTATAGGGACATCAAATTTATTTTTGTGAAAACCAAATGCTTAATAATTGTACAAAAATTATGGGCTTAAATTTGAAGATCATGGGCCATTTAATTTGGACCTTTGGCCACAAATTTTTGGGCCCAAGTAGGCCCAAGAAGCCTCCAAGGCTGTCAACCAAAAAAAAGGTAGGGGGAATTGGACAGAGGAGGCCATGCCACCCTCCACTTGTCCTTTCCTTGAAGCCATTTGTCACCTGCATGCAAAAGTTAATTAGTTAACTAATGAAAGAACAAAAAAAAAAAAAAAAAAAAAGAATTCGGAACTAAGGAGAGAGAGAGAGAAAACCGAGAGTTCGAGCGAGTGAGAAAGAGAGTTCGAGCGAGAGAGCAGGCGCACGGGTGTGAGCCGCGAGGGAGGAAGAGGAGGATCGCCTTCCACCGTGTCCGAGCTGCCGCCGTCGTCACCGCTGATCCCCGTCACTGATTGAGTCAAGCCGCGACCCCCGAGCCCCTGTTTTTGCCTAGTAACCGAGTAGAAGAGCTTGAGGCAAGTAGAAGTTCATTGATCTATGTTTTGCATGCTGTGATTCTCTAGTGAAGTGCTGGTAGATGTGAGAAAATGCAGAATTTAGAGATGCATGTTGATTTTAGATGAATGAGATGAAGCTGGACTAAGAAATTGAGCAAAAAGAGTATGTTCTATGGATTTCGGTTGTTGAATTGAAATGAGAACTCAAGGATCTAGCTATGGTGGATTTTTGGAAGTGAAGAGGCTGTATTGTGGTGTAATACACTTGTAAATACTTGGATGTGGACGTTGGATGCTGAGATTCAAAGAGTAGGAGTAGTTCTCTTTAGGACAGTAAACTGTTTTTGTAGAAGACAGTATGACCTTTGGTGATTTCATGATTTTTCTGTAATTATCTAGCCAAAATTTGACTTCAAATCCTTAATAAAAGTTGAGGGCACATCTTCAGGAACAACATATCAAACATTTAGAATAAATGAACAAGTTATGACCGCTGAAACGATTTTTCTATGAAAATGCTAAAGCTGGAAGTTATTACAGAATGTTAGCAAGGAATACGGAAATTATTACTCTTGATACATAAGGAATTTGACTTGGTGTTATTCATGAAACTTTTTCCTTTATATCTTATTGATAAGATGTCAAAATTTCAAAATTTTTGAGTTCATTTGGGAATTATTCCGAAATCTTTACCAGAACTGTGCATTTTAATGATTAAGCTGTTTTGTTTCGAATTTGCACAAATTGTCCCAAAGATGAATATACCTTGAATTGTTATGTGACATGATGATACTGGCATTGGCATATTATGCAATATTGAGATTTTATGAAGGATTATTGGGACATTTTGTTACTGCATTGAAAGGTGTTTTTGGAAATTAAGATGTTAATTGTTGCCATTGGACCCTCGGGTCAAAGATGCCCCGGGAGTCGGGATGCCCAAAGGATCGAATGAGTCGATGCCTTGTGGATGCCCAGTGGCCCTAAGTGGCTGAATGCCGGAGGTTTTTCCTCGGGAGCTTCGGGATGCCCGGTTGTATGCTAGTCGGTACGTAAATCCGGAGGGTTGGGATAACCATTTTCATGGCGAGTCTCGAAGGGTTCCTCGTGATGCCAGGTGGGGTACGAGATGCCTGGAGGTGTGGTACACTCTAGATGCCCGTTGGCCCTAGTGGCTAAATGCTGGAGGCTTTTGTGATGCCAGGATGGATGCGAATGCTCGGAGGGACGCAAACATTGGTCCTCCGGGGGATGAAACCTTTTGAATGATAAAATGGATGATTCTACTATGTGAGTGTGTGGTTTGGTTATGGGACTAGATTGTATGGCATGGAATGGGACATGTCATTACAGTTTGGCCCTATGATTGGGACTTGTGTAACTGGACATGATGTATTTTGATCCTTTGAAACTGCATTTGCCATTGCATTGAATAATTTCATGATTTTGAAGCATGCTTATTCTTTAACTACCTGTTTTTGTCAATCTTGCATGAATCTAGATATTGATGATAATGCTTGATATAGTTTGATGAATCTTTTATTGCTGAGTGACTGTACTCACCCCATTTGGGGACTAACATTTCAGATTAAAAGATGCCTCTGTTGCTTGTCACTCGCGGTACTTTTTACAGTGTCCGTTGACATTGAGTGCATGTGTTCAGAGCACGCTCATGTCGGGATTCGAGGATTGGTTTTCATTCGAGTACGGGTTCTAGTCATGTATGACGTCGGTTTACCTTATGGCCCCATGGTTCAGGAGTTTCTGTTGGTGCACGTTCATTGTGATGGGATCAAGCTAGGGATGTTGCCGCCGCTGCCAGCCGATGGACCGAGCTGGGTGTGATCGTGTGTGACGGGTAACAGATGAAACTTTTTGGACTGCCGGCACTGTCTGATAGACTTTTGTATATGAATGAATGGAAAGGAAAGCCAAGGGAAGGTCAGGTTATCTTTTGTTATGTAGCCGGGTATAGAAAACCACGGTAAATTTTGGTGTACCGACTTATGATGTCTATCAAGCTTATGTAAATAAAAGTGTCCGGCTTAACCTATAAAACTATCTAGTGGGTGTGCATCATTTCAAAAATTTTGGGATAGGAAGATGTGATTTTCGCTTCGCTATACATTTATAAGCTGCGCAGGGGACCAATCTAAAAATTTATAAACCCTAAGGATTTATGGATTTACCAAGTTTTTATGGTATTGGAGTAATAGACTTTTAGGTAAAGAGAAAAGGCAAGTGGACTGTGGCGGACCTAGTGGATTGGGGGCCGTTCGAGGGGTGCCACATACCGGGTGTCGGGTTTTGACATCAAAAATGGTTTTTAAGTAATATATCAAATAGTGGGACTTTAAAATGGAAGGATATCACTTTTCAAGGTTCGATCTGACTGTGTACCCATACACGACTATTTTCCTGGATGTTTTTAATACGGAGAAATTAGGCCAAGTACCACTGCATTGAGTGGCGCTGCTGGCTTCGGGCTTTCTCCCCCTCACAAAGGGGAGAAGTTCAAATTCCCAGCATGTCGCAGGTGGACTTACCCGCTTCACGGGGGTGGTGGGTTCCTCCGTGGGCCCCAGGGTTTGCCCGCCAGTTGTCGGCTTACGGGTTTCCCTGGGTCATAAAAAAAAAGAAATTAGGCCAAGTGCATTATCTTAATTGAGACATTTGAGTGCAATGCACGATGTCTTGGCCGTAATTGATTGGTCGTGTGTTGGTTATGAGAACCCGTCACAAACGTTTACACCGGATGTTGTCTCTATATGGGATGCCCCTAACAATGGGGGCGGGTCGCAATAGATTCTGAACCTATACTCCTTCGGGAAAGCCATCTCTGGGAGACGTAGCCGTGCTTAATGGGGTGAGACAATGCCTATCTACGCTAGTAGACCGCTGAACTTCAAGTAGGCATGCCCGCGAGCGGCGTAATTAACAATTGGAACACATGATTGATTGAGTTAGATGCACCTTATTATGAGACAAAATTGTGTGGCATGGTATGGGACATGTCATAACGGTTTTGCCTTATAATTAGGACCCTTGTGATGGATTGAGTTGATGAGACGTTTCAATTGTTGTGTGTTGTGATTATGTGCATTGTGTATATGAATAGTGCAGACACACAGGAGGGAACTGAGGCGAGGTAAGTTCTCTGTATTGTGTGGCTAGGCTACCCTTGGGTGTATTTCCTTCCTAATAGGGGTTTAGGGGGTGAACTTGTTAAAACAATGTCTCACCCTGTTATGGGCTTAACTTTTTAGGTCCTTAGATGGTGGTGGTGGAGGACTCGAAGGCCGTAGTCTGTGAAGGTGGAGTCTAAAGGATCGGCGTATTTGTCCGACTAGTATGTTGTACGACAGGTTCTTTTTTAGAGTCGATCTTTTGTAGACTTTTGACTAGACTCACTTTGTATCTAAACTGAGTGTGTTTATAAAATGTGTTTTGTGGAAAATTGTGTCCTGTTTTCCTATCCCATGTTGAGTGTTGTCTGGGGATTTTTATTTTATGCTTCCGCATGTGCATAAATGAATTAGGTTGGTGACGAGACCTATGAACGTCACATTTGTAATGATCACTGAGGGATGCACGCGTGCTCAAGGATCGGGGCGTGACATTCCCCATTTAAGTGGTATTAGAGCAAGGTTAGTAGTTGGAGTGAGAATGTGCGATGGGTCATGTGATAGTTAGTAGGAAAGGTTTTTTTATGTTGATGTTTGTGGTTGATAGCTGATTGGTAGATTGTTTGTGTGGTCACTTAAATTCTAATGTGGTATTGGAATTGGAAAACAAGTTCCTATAAAGATCTTGTAGCATGAGTGACCAAGAGTAGAGAACTCCTTGGAGAAGGGCAGTAGGCCTTGTTGTTTGGGGTAGGAAACGAACAAGAGTTGATACCCGAGGTAGAGTGCAGGCTCAGGCTAGCGTGAGTGTGAGAGTACTGCCGCAGACCAGTTCTGAGAGTATAGCAGCACCGAGTGATCATAGGTTTGACGGGATCGTTCAAGCACTAGAGACTTTAGGAAGCATTTTGGGTCAGCAAGCACAAGATCAAGCTACCGCTACCGCTGTCGCTGCCACTGCCGCCGTCAATGCCATAGCCACCATTGTTGCCGCACTTGCTGAGGTCTAGCATGGAGATGTGTTATAGGAACAAGCTACCGCATCTGGGTCAAGATTCGGTTGCAACAAAGATGGCAACTGATTCAGGAAGAAGCCGCTAACAGAAGGAAAGCACTCTAGACGTCCCACTTGAAGGAGTATAATGGGAAAGCCAGCACCCAACCAAAAGGGCGTGTGTGGACGGACAATAGCTGATGGGATTGTTCGCCACTATGGTTGCATGATCAAGGATTGTTCGCGCAAGCGGATGGGACAATAGCTGCCACCATCGCCGCCGATGAGGCAAAACAGAGAGAATGCGCCGTAAGACACACTGTGGGGGGTATTTGGAACAAGCCTCTAGTGCAAGAAAGGGTGCGTGCTGTCACCCAACAAGAGGCAGAGGACTCACTAGACATGTGCCGAGTTTGTAGAAGGAAGCATGGATCAATCTAGTGTCCAGGTATAACGGGAGCGTGTTATGGATGTGGCCGGCACGGCCATGAGGTGAGGGACTGTCAGTGTAGGTCTAGAGCAGCACAAGCATCGCTATCGTAGATAGGGCGCCACTAGGATGGCAAAAGGGACAGGAATAAACCGAACTATACACTGATCGGAGGAAAAATATTTTTAGGGTGATCTTATTAAAGTAGCATAGTAGAATTTTGGTTAAGTATGGAGAACTTCAATTTGTTGTAATAAAGTCATAGAAAAGAGAATCACTGGCTAGAGTTGTACTTGACTAGCTTGCTTATGTATAACTTTGTTATCATATATGAAAAGGTTTGGCTCGATGAGCTTTTTGGCATAATGAATTGTTGTTGTAATGTAATACAATTTGACATATTGACGGATGAAAGTTTCAAATTTATTGAAAGTTGAGGAGGACCCTTGATCCCTTTTAATCTCATCGTTAGAGGCAACCCGTTTGTTAGATGGGAGTTGCCAAGGTTACTTGGCGATTGTCATGGATATGGCAGTTGAGGAGCATAAGATCGAAGATATCGCAATGGTTCAAGAGTTTCCAGATGTGTTTCCAAAGGAATTGTCAGGCTTGTCACCAGAGAGAAAGATTATGTTCGTAATCGAGCTAACACCCGAGACAGAGCCAATCTCTAAGGCTCCTTATCGGATGGTGTTGTTAGAGCTAAAAGAACTAAAGTGCAGATGTAGGAGTTGTTGGATAAGGGATTCAAACATCCCAATGCATGGCCTTGGCGAGCACCAGTTTTGTTTGTGAAGAAGAAAGATGGTTTGTTGTGCCTGTGCGTCAACTATCGACAACTTAATCAGGTGATAATCAAGAACAAGTATCCACTGCCAATGATCAATGACTTATTTGATCAGTTGTAAGGAGCATCGATATTTTCTAAGATTGACTTGAGGACCGGGTATCATTAGCTGAGGATCAGCAAGGAAGATATATTGAAGTCAGCATTTCGTACTCGTTACAGTCATTATGAGTTTAAGGTAATGCCGTTTGACTCGACGAATGCTCCAGCTGCTTTCATGGATCTGATGAACCGTGTGTTTAAGGAGTACTTGGATCAGTTTGTGATCGTGTTCATTAACGACATCCTGATGTACTCTAGTGGTCTTGAGGAGCACAAAAGGCACAAAAGGATAATGCTCCAGACTTTGAGGAATCATGAGTTGTACACTAAGTTCAGTAAGTGTGAGTTTTGGTTAACTCATGTGGCGTTCCAAGGTCTTGTGATTTCAGGTGAAGGAATCTCCGTGGACCCCGTCAAGATTGAAGCGGTGATCAACTGGCCAAGATTGGCGACAATGACAGAGATCATAAGTTTCTTGGGTTTAGCTGGGTATTATAAATGGTTTGTGGAAGGGTTTTCAGCGTTAGCCTCGCCGTTGACTCAACTACTAAAGAAGGAAGAGAAGTTCGTGTGGACAGACAAGTGCGAGTGTAGTTTCCAAGAGCTTAAGCAGAAGTTGAGTACCGAACCAGTGCTAACCATTCCATATGGTCTTGGAGGATATGAGATCTACATTGATGCGTCATTCAAAGGACTAGGTTGCGTGTTAATGCAACATGGCAGAGTTGTTGCGTATGCATCCTCTCAATTGAGACCTCACGAGTTGAATTACCCGACGCATGACTTAGAACTCGCAGCAATTATTTTTGCTTTGAAGATTTGGAGACACTATTTATGTGGAGAAAGATTCTAGATCTTCACAGACCATCAAAGTCTCAAATAGCTATTCTCTTAGAAGAAGTTGAATATGAGACAGAGTTGCTGGATGGAACTCCTGAAGGACTATGATTGTGATATTTTGTATCACCCTGGAAAAGCGAATAAGGTCGCGGATGCATTGAGTCGGAAGTCTTTAGTCTCACAGATGATGATCAAGGAATGGATCTTACTCGAGAGAGCTCGAGATTCGGTAATCAAATTTGAGGTATGCCACCTTTTGAATCTTATGGCCACCCTCGGAATTGAGCCAAAAGTGCAGATAAGGATCAAGACGCTTCAACCAATAGATCCAGAAATTCAGAAAATCCTGCAAGAGCATACTGAAAAGAGAAAGAATGACTTTTAGATTTTTGAGGATGGAACATTGAGGTTCTGAGGATGATTATGTGTACCTGACGATGCATCGCGTAAAGAAGAGATCTTATTAAAAGCTCATTGTGGCAGTTACAACATTCATCCTGGTAGTACGAAGATGTATCAAAATTTGCGTCAACACTAGTGGTGGTCCAATATGAAGGTAGACATTGCCAAGCATGTCGCCAAGTGTCTAACATGTCAGCAAGTGAAGACATAGCACTGTAAGCCGGGAGGACTTCTGCAACCTCTCGAGATTCCCGAGTAGAAATGGGAACACATCACAATGGATTTTGTGACGGGCTTATTGAGGAGTTAGAGGGGTAATGATTCCATTTGGGTAGTGGTCGACAGACTGACAAAGTTGTCTCACTTCATCACAGTACGAAAGGACCTTGATTTGGACAGGCACGCAGAATTGTACATGTGTCAGATTGTTCGTCTGCACGGAGTGCTGGTGACGATTATATCTGATAGAGACTCGAGATTTATAGTTGCCCTTTTGGAAAAGCTTGCAGATCGCCTTAGGAACGAAGCTACAATTTAGTACGGCCTATCATCCTCAGATGGATGCTAGTTTGAGAGGACGATACAAACCCTTAAAGACATGTTGCGAGCTTGCGTATTGTATTTCAAAGGAAGCTAGGAGGAACAGCTTCATCTCGTTGAGTTCGCCTACAACAACAACTACCAGCAGATCATTTAGATGGCTCATTTTGAAGCATTGTATGGCAGAGCGTGTAGAACGCCAATGTGTTGGGATGAGGTTGGAGAATGGAAGATCACAGGATTAGAATTGGTTTAGCAGTTAGTGGAGGCAGTTACAGTTATCAGAGACAAATTAAAGACCGCTCAAAGCCGCTAGAAAAGCTATGCTGATAGGTGTCAAAGACCATTGGAATTCCAAGTTGGTGATCACGGCTTTCTGAATGTGTCACCAATGAGGGGTACTTTGCACTTCGACAGGAAGGGAAAACTGAGTCCAAGGTACATAGGTCCTTTTGAGATTCTGGAAAGAATTAGGATCCTAGCATATCGTCTTGCATTGCTGCCAAAGTTGGTGCAAGTGCATGATGTCTTTCACATGTTGATGTTGAGGACGTATGAGCTTGACTCGACCCACGTGCTAATTTTTGAAGAATTAGACGTGGACGATAGAGTGTCGTACGTGGAAAGCCTGGTTCATATTGTGGATCGGAAATAGCAGATTTTGTGCACTAAGACGATTCCAATAGTCAAAGTGGTCTAGCAACACCATGTCATAAAAGGAGCAACTTGGGAAAGTGAAGATTCGATGAAACAACTGTACTCCCACCTTTTTGTTTAAAGATTTGTAATTATTTAAATTAAAAGGATGGAATTTTTATAAGAGGGGAAGAGTTGTGACATCTTGAATTTTAGATTCTACTTTTAATTGAATGAGTCAGGCTTTTCATCGATGCGCCTATAATTGTTTTTTCTAAGCTAATCACTCACGAGATAATTAATCTATCTAATGAAGCCGTTAAAGGATTTTAAAATAATAGACTTGAGAATTCGACCAAAAAACGACTGCTCAACCGTGCTAATCTGCAAGGGTCATTACGACACTGTCAAAATCAATCAGAGACCAAAGATAGGTCGATTCGATAGAGGTATGTGATTAAGTGTGGGTAATTCTCGTCGATCAACACTATACAAATTGTTCTGTCTTTTCTGTACCCTTTGTCCGTATTTGAAACCTCGAGATTTCCACGACTACTGAGAGTCGTCAATGTGTCGAAGATGTATGTTGTGGCTTAAAAATAACCAACCACGACTCAATTGCACTAAAATTCCTAAAAGCTACTTGGTAGATTAAGTCACACTAAAATCGCACCAGATTGAAATTAACCGCGAATTTTAACCCGGGTTCAAAAATTGAAAGTTCTGTCATGTCACACTTTTTTTAGGAACGTTGACTCATCCTTTGAAATTTTTTCTACAAACCAAGATTTTTGGCGAAAAATCAAAGTAAGGTTATTTTGGACCGGAAAATTCGTAGGCCTATTTTTGGACACGTTTTTGGGATTCAAGTTGGTTTAGTTGACAAGGAAAAATGTGAAATTAAGTCAGGACACCTTGGCTGAATGTTTGGGACATCAATTGGATTGAATTGAAAGAGAATTGAATGGACTTGAAAACGAAATGTACAAAATTCGTAGGCCATGATGGACACAACATTTTGGACCACTTAGGAAGCTTCTTGGGGGAGATTGAGGAGAGAGAAATGGGCTCTGGATGGTTGATGGCTGGTGGGGGCAAGGTAAGGGAGAATTGGACAAGTGTAGGAGCGTTGGAAACCCTTGGGAACCCCCTCTCTTCAGCAGCCTTCTTCCTCCTTGAAGCCTTGCTTTCTCCATTGTTAAGGCTTAGCTAAGGCTTGAGAAAACTAGAGGAGAGCCAGCAGCCACCGCTGAGCAGCCCTGCCTCTCATCCAAGCCGTCGCACGCTTGTCGAAGCCAACAGCCGCGCGCCCGCAGGCCCGTGCTTGTCTCGCCTATCCACGTGTCTATGTGTCGTCATCTTCGCCTGAGCTCGCCTTCAAGCCATTATCGCAGCTCCCTTGGTCGTCGTTCAGCCACCGTCCAGCTGCCGGGAGTCCTGCCATCACCCGTAACAGTAGCTCGTCATCCTTTCTTGCCGTTTCCAGCCCATCGAGTCACTCAGTTTAGCCCTTTCAACCAGCAAACAATAGCAAAGCCAGAAGCAAGCCATGAGGCTTCGTGGCCCATTTCTAAGCCCTTCTAGACCTCGCTTGGTGTCGCCGCAAGCTTGTTTGTCACTCATCTTTGCGTTGCCGTCATCGTGGACTCACCGGCTTGCAAATCCGGTGAGTTTACTCACTAAACCTTGCTTAGGATTTAGTTATGCTTAAGGATTGTTTAGATTAGGTTAAGCATGGTTTAGGTGGCTAGATTAGTTTAGTTGATGATTAATTAAGGCTAATTAGGCAACTAGATTAGTGTAAGCTTAATTAGGCACTTAATTAATTATTTGCATTATTTAATTATTTAATTATTTCGAATTTATTTATTAATTTATATTATTTAATTAATTTAGTAATTTATTTAATTATTTAATATTTTCCAAAAATTACGTCGGATAGCCGGTCATTAGAATTTTGTGTTGATTGCTGTGGTGTGATTAGTTTATGCAATTGATTGTTGGATTGTGAAATTGAGTGGTAATTGTGAAAAATTGGTATTTAAAGAAAATAGCGAGTGTCGGGTTTTGACACCGAAAGTTGTTTTAAGTAATATTTTAAATAGTGAGACTTTAAAATGGAAGGATATCACTTTTCAAGATTCGATCTGATCATGTACTTACACACGACTATTTTCTTGCTCGTTTTTAATACGAAGAAAATGGGCCAAGTGCATTATCTTAATTAAGACATTTGAGTCCAATGCACGATGTCTTGGCCGCAATTCATTGGTCGTGTGTTGGTTATGAGAACCCGTCACGAGCGTTTATGCCAGACGTTGTCCTTATATGGGATGCCCCTAACAACAGGGGCGGGTCGCAATAGATTCTGGACCTATACTCCTTCGGGAAAGCCGTCTTTGACATAGCCTTGCTTAATGGAGTGAGATGTTGCTTGGCTAGGCTAGTAGACCGCTGAACTTCAAGTAGGCTGTGCCCTAGAGGGGCGTAAGTAACAATTGGAACACATGATTGATTGAGTTAGATATGTTTTATTATGAGACAAAACTATGTGGCACAGTATGGGACGTGTCATAACGGTTTGGCCTTATAATCGGGGCCCTTGTGATTGATTGGGTTGATGAGGCGTTTCAATTGTTGTGTACTGTGATTATGTGCATTGTGTATATGAACTGTGCTGACGTGCATTGTGTGGCTAGGCCACCCTTGGGTGTATTTCCTTCCTAGTAGTGGTTTAAGGGGTGAACTTGCTGAAACAATGTCTCACCCCGTCGTGGGCTTAACTTTTCAGGTCCTTAGATGGTGGTTGTGGAAGACCCAAAGCCCGGAGTCTGTGGAAGTGGAGTTTGAAGAATCGGCGTATGTGTCCGACTAGTATGTCATAGGACATCTTCTTTTTTAGAGCTGATCTTTTGTAGACTTTTGACTAGACTCGCTTTGTATCTAAACTGAGTGTGTTTATAAAAGGTGTTTTGTGGAAAATTGTGTCCTACTTTCCTATCCCATGTTGAGTGTTGTCTAGGGATTTTTATTTTACGCTTCCGCATGTGCATAAATGAATTGGGTCGGCGATGAGACCTAGGAACGTCGCGTTTGTATTGACCACCGAGGGATACGCGCGCATTGAAGATCAGGGCATGACAAGCTTAGTGCGCCGTGCGAAGGCCACTAGTGTGTGGTCAATGGGCCTAATAATAGGCCACAAGTTGAGTTTGATATGGAACAGGCTGGGTAAAGGGGCCGGTGGGCCATGATTTAGGGCTAGTGAACTGGGATGTATGTATGGTCATGGGATTAGTTTTAATGTTTCTTCTTATGATTCCTCTTAGTTCTTGATCTTAGGCTCAATATGTGACATCAATGCCACTTTAGACGTAAGCAAATCAACAAGGCCTAATCTCTTATTGTTGGCCAAATGAGTTAGGGCAGAAATGGAATGAAATAAAGATAAACTAGGATTAATGATTGATATGCAAGAAAATCTCCAAATTAGCCCCCAAAATCTTCTTGCACTGAGTACGTATGTATGGGAATTGCATGCAAGAAGTGACCTTACGCCACCTCTTCTTCCCTTGGCATCTCTACCCAGCCTTCGGTCATCATGGCCTTGGGATTGAAATTTTTTTCAATCATGAGCTGCCTAAGGACTCATGAAGATTTAGGGAACATTCTCAAGGCAAAACTCATCATTGTTCTTTCTCCTTCACTCTCCCCTCCGACTCATCTCTCTCTCTCTCTCTCTCTCTCCCCTCTCATTTCTTCTTTTTAGGGAAATCATTTATAATGTTTTGAAGATGACAAAATAAATAAAAGGCTACTAACGTGTTTAATGGTTGAGTAATAAACTATGCAAATGATAGAACATGTAAAGAATATTATCAAAGTCTATACTTGGAAGAACCAGAAGACAGACTCTATGCTGAAGCTGAACTTATTCAGACTGTGTCCAGACCTTAAAGCTAAATATGTTTAGACTTACGTCCAAATTGTAAAGTCTAGTTCAGACAAAAGACACTCAGACTTTACATTCGATAGAACACTTTCAGACTTTACATCTAGAACGAGACACGAGTCCAGAACGTGACAAGGTCCAGAATGAGACACAAGTTCAAAACGTTGCAAATTAAGAACGAAGCATGTTCAGAACGAGACAACTTGACAGAATGTAACACAAGCCCCAAACGTATAATAGCTAGTGATCTAGATTGGATTTTACATCAAGATAGATTTGATTGACTTAATTTAATTGATTGGCAATTGGATCTTGAAGACAAGAACTTTCTATACGAAGAAGCTCTACTTATGGAAACCAAGATTCTGTTTGTATGGGTGATCAGAATCAATTTGGGATTCTACTTCAATCACTCAACGGCTACTAAATCTTCTTGATATAGATCTGTCCAATGGGTAGATTGTAAGATGATCCTCTAGATACTGTCTAACGGCTAGTTTGGAAGTGGATGAGTATTTAAGGAGACCAAGGATCGATTTGTAAGTAAGAGAGACGGAGTGTAGAATTTATAATTCCAAAGTCTGAGCGACATTTGATCATACACTTGAACGTTTGTGATCGTGAGAGAAATACCAAAAGAGTGACTTAAAAAGATAGTGTGATCTACCACTGAGTGTTTGCACTCAAAGTTGTAATCTCTTGTTGATCGCATAGTGGAATCTAGCTAGAAGGCGATTAACGTGGGAGAGTTGACGTAGGCTTAATCTAAGTTGAACCACTATAAATTTCGTGTGTAACATTCTCTTTCCTTAACTCTTCATATTTAAGTCTGTTGCATACTTACAGGTTATTTTAGAAGTTTGTTTCATCACATAACATATTCCGATCATCTACCAAAAGTCTGGTGGCTCGTTTATTAGATTCTAATCCTTATTCAGACTTTGCTCACAACTTATTTTATTCTGCATTTATTTGTCAAGATTTCTTTTAAACACCTATTCAGCCCCCTCTAGGTGTTCGTACTAGCACTTTCACTTCTCTCCTCTTCTTCTCTCTTAGCTCAATAGAAGACTTCTTCTTCTTCTTCCTTTGCGATTTTTCTACAATTTAGAGCTCTAGAGGCCCAAGATCTCACAAAATTACCAAGTGAGGAAGGCAAGGATCAATCGGGTAAGGAAGTGGTAGGGTACTAAGCTAGGATAATTTGTGATTGTTGAGTAAGGTGCGAGACGCGCAGGTTTGGGGAAAAACGATCCTTGATGGTTCTATTTTAGGGTCTGGCTCACTGGTCGTTAGGTTAGATACTCCTTTTGTGGCTTGCGTGTGGGTCTCACGGCAGGTTTAGGAAGTATATGTGTAGGAAATGAGCTGTGGTTCGTTGTTGGTTCGGTAGGTGGTTGGGTGTACTACAATGCGGTGAAAGGGCTAGTATGAAACATTTAGAGGGGGTGAATATGTGTGAAAGCAGATTTTGTTAAATGCAGTAAAAATGCTTTACTTTTAGGAATAAGTGCTACATAAGTCCTAAAACTTGTCACGAAAATGCAATTGAGTCCTAAAACTTTCAAAAAGTGCAATCAAGTCCTAAAACTTGTCAAATAGTTTCAATTGAGTCCTAAAGTTAACACCGTCGACTTTTTTAACGGAAAATGCTAACATAGCATTTAATATTAACTTTTATTTTCCATGTGGCTTTTTTTAACTTTTTTTTTTTATTTAAATTAGATTTAAAAATTTTAAAAAAGTCAAAATTTATTTGAAAAAAAACAGTTAAAAAAAATGGTAGCCGCCGCCCATCGCCGGAGGGGTCACCGATGAGGCCCCTCCCGGCGATAGGTGGTGGTTGCCTTTCTTTTCTTTTTTTTCTTTTTTGAATCCGACGGTGGCGATGGTGGCGAGGGAGGAGCTGCCTTTTTTTTATAACAATTTTTAAAAATAAATTTTAAATTTTCCTTTTGAGTTTTTAAGTATAATTTTTTTAAAAAATTGAATAAAAATAATTAAAAAGCCACGCGAAAATGAAAAATTATGTAAAATTCCATGTCAGCATTTTCCGTTAAAAAGTCGACGGCATTAACTTTAGGACTTGATTGAAATAATTTGACAAGTTTTAGGACTTAATTGCATTTTTTGCAAGTTTTAGGACTCAATTGCATTTTCATGACAAGTTTTAGTTCTTTTGTAACACTTATCCGTTACTTTTAAATTGAGTTTGATTAACTACAGACTTTGCAGAAGGATTTAAACTTTAACAACTGTTTCAAAACACTCAAATATATTGCAGCAAATAAAGTAAAAGAGTTCAGGGAAGAGAAAATTGAACATAAGATTTATAGTGGTTTGGCTTAGATCAAGCCTATGTCCACTCTCCCACGCTGATAACCTTATGGCTGGTTTCTGGTTTCCACTATGAATCGAAAGAGAATGTTACAGCCCTGTGATCTCAACTTCTCATTGAGGAGTCTCTACTGTTCTCACAAGATCACTCTCTAGAGTTTCTCACTTTCGAATACAAGTTTAAGCACTAAATGATCAAGGACAAAAGATTTGAAAGCTTTAGACTTTGGAATTCTTCTTTCACACTTTACTCGAATGACTTGAAAAATCCCCTTAAATACTCCTCTATGCCTTGTCGACTGTTGGCACTTTCCAGAGGAATTCTTCCAATCAACCCGTTATACAGAATCAATCAAGGAGATCTCGGGCCATTTGAAGATTGAGATGAAAGCTCGTCAATCATGTTCACCCATACAATTAGGATCTTGGTTTCTATAAGTAGATTCTTTTCAAATAAGCTTGCCTTCCAAAATGGTTTGCTTCTTCGAAATTGATTCCAATTAAGATAACCAATATGGTAAGTGATTTTTCCAACTAAAAAGCCTGATTTATCCTGTTCGTACTGAAACCTTGAAGAAAATAATCTTGAGTCTGATTAAGTCTTTATTGTTACGTTCAATTTAGAACTTGTCGAGTGGGCAGACTTTTGATGAAAGATAGACTTTGACGCAAATGTCTGCCAATCTTCGAATAGAACTTAGATAAGTTTTGTCAGCTTCAAAACAACATAGGAGTTTTCTCTAACAATCTCCCATTTTGATGATGACAAAACTTTCCTGCAGATTTAAAACTTATATCCTGCAAAACAACACTTTAGTAGTACATGATAACTAATGAAAACAGATTGTTATAGATTTGGATAATATCGATTCTGCAACCACAGAAAACACATTATTGACAAAGATTCAATCCAAATCCATAATCACAACCACAAAGGTTACCGCAAAATATTAATATTCAACACAATTAGTTCAAACAAACAAGTTAAATCCGCTCTCATTCTCCCCCTTTTGTCAACAACAAAAAGAAAGAGAAAGTCAAAATAGAAAGATTAAAAGATAAATGCAATCAAGGTTGTCTAGGAACTCGAATGATTCGGAAATCCCCTAGTGACTGCACTTGCTTCCTCAAGTTTCTCCTGGCATTGATGATAAACATTTTCGACCTTGGTTACAATTTGTGAAACTTGTTGATTCAAGGTCTAAACTTGAGTGTCTAGAGACTGTACCTTACCGGTGAGAAAATCTGAAGTAGATCTCAAGGCAGTGTGAGTCTTCTGGATCTCAACCTCCATCACAGATTGCTGAGCTTTAACCTCCAAAAGGAGCTCTACTATCCTTGGATAGTTTGCATTAGGTTCTGTTTGAGCACTAGCTTTAGTGAAGTGAAGTTGTGGAGTATTAAGAGATGAGGGAACATCAACTTGATCGAGGACAGTTTGTTTGACACCCTGACTTGGAGTAGACTCTTCAACATTAGCTTCAGGGAACCGAGATGCAAAAACATCTTCAAGGTCTGTAGGGGATCTAATTATACCCTCACTCGCATTAGGTGGAGAAGAAGTCCCTGTTTTCTCATTAGCTCCACTTGTTTCTGTGCTTCCAGGTGGAGAAAAAATTCATTCTTCTTGTACCATTTCATTTTCAGAACGAGAGTGATGTACTATCTCAGTTCGTACCCCTTCAGGGTAATCCCTGGTTTCTTTAGAGTCCTCTGATAATGTTATTGCATAGTCTCTCCATCAGAGTCATTGTTGTCATCATTTTCACCCTTCTCTTCATAATCGCCTTCTTCTTCTTCTTCATCTACCGTTTCTTCTTGCTAAGCTTCTTCTTCCTCTTCTTCATCTTCTGCCATCTCCTCCTTCTCTTTCATTTGATTTCTCAAAAGCAATAAAGCCTTGAAGATTTGTTAAGGCAATGGCATAAATGGTCAGATCATCTTCATCCTCTTCATCCTGCAGGATAAGTGATATGAATTTCTTTCCAATTTCTAGCATAACTTCCTTGCCTTCGTGCTTTATTGCACAACAGATCCTTCTGTTATTTTGCTTGAGGATTCCTTCTTCAAAAGCTCAATGGCCTTAGTCAGATCCTTCAACCTCATTTTGGAGATCATCTTCATTCCTATCTCCATAGAAGCAACAGTTCTTAAATAAAGCAAAGAGGGAAACTAGATCTGAAGACAGCGGAATAATTTTGTAACCAAGGTAGAGTATGGAAATTGGCCTTTTTCTTTCACAACGGTCCTATACATATGAAGCAGGATAGTATGAGGAAGTGAGAAACGAATCCCATTGTAGATTGCCCACATGATTCTTGCCTCAAATATGGAAACATCAGTTTTGGAGGCTGCCTTGGGTTTGATGCAGTTAATGACAATTTTGTGCAACAGAATGTTGGAGGCTGGCAATCGAGAGTATGTGATACCTCCATTTGGTAGTCTGTCCTTTACTAGAAATCTAGTGGCTTGACCTATGGAGATATTGATTGGTTGAAAACCACTTATTTCAACTCCTAGAATATCGGCCAAAATGGGAACATCCACAACAAATGCTTTATAACAAATAGTGAACTGAATGCAATTCTGATCAAGGAAAGACAGATTTGAGTAGAACTAAGCTCTCAATTCCGGATAAGCCACAGCCGTCTCAGCACAAAATTTTTCAAGTTGAAGGATGGCCAACTTTTCCTTCAAGTTAACCTTTATCGAGTCCAAGTAGTCAAAAACTATTGCTTGAGGGTTTTTCACTCCTTTGTTTAGCATTTGGGCATAAATCCTTTTGTGCTCCTTAGAACGAAATAGTTTCGTTCTTTCATTAGGGACGTCAGCAGCGACACCCATCTTGGGTTGAAAATTCATAAAGATTCTCTCGTCATCATCCTTATTTTCAGGCTAATTCTCAAAACTAAATCTAAGATCATAAGGAAAATGAAGAAAAGCCTTTTCTGTCGATCCTTTCGGTGTCACTCCTATTCTTTCCATGGCTCTTAAGAATAGAGTTTCATTCCCATGCCCATGGCCCTTCAGAAAACTAGTGATAAAGGACATTGGATAACCACCCTATTTGAGATAACAGTAACGCTTGTAAAGAACTTTGGGTGTCAAAACTCCGAGAGGAACCGCATCTTGTTATCTTCTTCTTCCAAAGGTTGACAAGGAGAGTCCTAAGGAGAGTCTTCACCTGTAAGATTGAAGTGTGTCGGTCTTTCTGGCATGTTCCGAGGCCCTTGACTTGCGATCCAAGAAGATTTCCTTTGGTGTGACATGGATGCAAACTTGGAAGAATTCGTAGACATGTTGAAGTGAAGAAAAGATGGAAACTTGCAGAGAAAGTTTGAGAGCAAGAGTTGAGAGAGAGAGAGAGAGAGAGAGAGAGAGAGAGAGAGAGAGAGAGAGATGTTAGGGTTTGGAAAATGCTTGTGCTTCGAAAGAGAGAGTTTTGAGGTATTTAAGCAAATCGAAACGAGGTAACTGAAACGTCACAAGGAAAATGCCTTTTCAAAATTAAAAATAAATAAAAAAAGGTAAATGCTAAAAATTTGAAATCATATTTCGGCAAGAAAAAAGTAACTTCCAAAAATAAAATAGGCAAGCATCAATTCAGATAAAATCATACCGGTTCATAATTTACATTCTAAAAAAATTAAAATACATGGATTTGAGAAAATGTACATACTGAAGTGGCTTCCTCAAGTTGAAGTTCTGAGTCTAAGCAACTTCAGACTTTAATTGATAGGAGAAATAATATTCAGCTTGTTGCGAATAGACTCAAATAAGTTTTTCTCCAACGGTTTTGTGAAGATGTCTGCCTGTTTATTCTTTGAATCAATAAATTGAACCATAATCTCGCATTTTTGGACATGATCTCTTATAAAATAATGTTAAATCTCTATATGCTTCGCCCTTGAATGAAGAATGGGGTTTCTGGTGAGGTTGATAGCACTTATGTTGTCACATATGATCTTTGTGCATGATTCTTCTACTCCAAAGTCTCTTAGTTGTTGTCTTATCCAAAGAATTTGAGAACAACAACTCCGAAGAGCGAAATATTATGCTTCTATTGTTGATAATGCCAACGTACTTTGTTTCATTAAGAACCAAGATACCAGCATTTGTCCCAACAGTTGACAAGTGCCAGATGTGCTCTATCTGTCGACTCTACAATCGGCTAGGTCAGCATTAGAGTAACCAAGAAGAGTAAACTCTTATTCTTTTGGATACTATAGACCTAGCTTTGAAAATGTCGCAACATATTTTATGATGCTTTTAACTGCATTAAGATGAGATTCCTTTGGATCAGACTGAAATCTAGCACAGATGTACACACTGAATAAAATATTAGGTCTAGAGGCAATGAGGTAAAGAAGAGAGCCGATCATGCTTCTATATAGTTTCTGATCTACTTTCTTCCGTCTTTCATCCTTGTCCAGTTTTGATGAACTCGACATAGGAGTTTCTGTTCTCTTACAATTCTCCAATCCAAATTTCTTGATAAGATCTTTGGCATAGTTCTCCTAGTGAATGAATATACCTTTCTTTGATTGTCTAACTTGTAATCCTAGAAAGAATGTCAATTCACCCATCATGCTCATTTTGAATCCATACTACATAGATCTTGAAAATTTCTTGTAGAGACTTTTGTTAGGAGAACCAAAGATTATATCATCTACATAAATTTGTACAAGTAGAAAATCTTTTCATTCCCTATTTATAAATAGAATCGTATGAACCTTTCCTTTTTCAAAGCCATTTTGAGTTAGAAACTTACTCGACCTTTCATACCAAGCTCGTGGAGCCTGCTTCAAACCATACAACACCTTTTTCAGTTTGTAGACAGAGTTTGGTTTTCTTGGATCTTCAAATCCTGGTAGTTGTTCCCCATAGACTTCTCTGTGAATGAATCCATTTAGGAAGGCACTTTTGACATCCATTCGGAATAACCTGAAATTTTGGAAACAAGTAAACGCAAGCAATAATCTAATTGCTTCGAACCTTACTATTGGTTTATAGGTCTCATCATAATCTATCATTTCTTCCTATGTGTATCATTTTTCCATGACTCTTCCTTTGTTTTTAATCACTTTTCCTTTCTCATCTATCTTGTTTCTGAAAACCCACTTTGTTCCAATAACATATTTGCCTTTGGGTTTTGGAATCAGCTCCCACACGTCATTGATGCTGAATTGTCTGAGTTGTTCTTGCATAGTTTCTATCCAACTTTCATCAGACAATGCTTCTTCTACTCCTTTTGGTTCTATCTCAGAAATAATTGCCAAAGCACTAGAGTCTTCTCTTCCTTTTGATCTGGTGCGAATTCTTTCAACAATGTTATCAATGATGAATTCTTTGGGATGATTTGACTTGTGCTTCTAGTTGCTATTTGGCTTGAGAGTCCTGTTCATCCTCAGTTCCGTTTGAATATTCTTGTTCTGCTTGTTGCTGTACTCCAGAAGTCTAAACTTTACTAGGGGAGATAGACTTTGTTAAATCTAATACTGGTTCAGACTGTTCAAGTTCAATCTGATCTAGTTGAATCTGCATATTTTCCTGAAATCTGACGTTCATAGATTCTTTCACAGATTGAGTCTTGTTGTTAAAGACCTTGTAAGCTTTGCTTGAAGTTGAATAGCCAAAAAAAATTCCTTCGTATGATTTTTCTTCAAACTTTACAGATCAATCATTTGCATTCTTCAAAATAAAGCATTTATAGCTAAAGACATGAAAGCATGAAACATTTGGTTTCTTCCCTTTATATACTTCGTAGGGAGTCTTCTTTAGGACAGACCTTAAAAACACTATGTTGATAATATAACATGCAGTGAAACTGCTTCTGCCCAAAAGCGAGAAGGTATTTTGCTTTCTATTAAAAGAGTTCTAGCCATCTCCTGTAGAGATCCGTTTTTCCTTTCCACGACCCCATTTTATTCTAGAGTATATGGAGAGGAGAAAACACGCTGAAAACCAGATTCATTCCAGAAGTCTGCAAAATCTTGATTTTTAAATTCACCTCTATGATCTGTCTTTATGCTTGAAATTGCATAACCTTTCTCGTTCTGAACTTTCTTGGCAAAGTTTGAGAAGTATGCAAAAGTCTTAGACTTGTTTGCTAAAAATTACACCCAAGATAAATGAGAATAATCATCCATGATTACTAGACAATATTTATTTCCACCAAGACTGAGTTCTTATTGGCCCAAAGAGATCCATATGAAGAAGTTGCAACACTCAACTGGTAGAAACTTGATTTACTAGTTTAAAAGAAATTCTGACCTATTTTCCCAAGACACGGGGAGTGCATAACTCAGTTTTCTGATAACCCAGATTAGGAAGCCCTCGAACCAGCTTCTTAGAAGAAATCTTTGTAATATGCTTCATACTTATGTGACCGAGCTTTCGATACTAGAGACTTGCTTCATCTTGAATAGAAATAACGCACTAAGAGAGCTTTCTGGATTTACGTCCAGAAGATATATGTTGCCATGCTTTCGCCCAATAAAGGATTGAGAGAAGTCTTGACTTATTCTAGAACAAATGCCTTCTTGGAAGTATATTCTAAAACTAGTATCACAAAGCTGACTTATGCTCAAGAGATTGTAGTTTAAACCTTTCACGAGGGAAATATTGTTGATAGTCAGACTTCCAAGCTTCATAGTTCAACATCCTATAATCTGTCCTTTACTATTTCCTCCAAAAGAAACTTTTCCTCATTTTAGCTTGTGAAGCTTTTCGAAACAGCTTTAGTCTCCTATCAATGTCTTGAATAGCCACTATCCAAATACCATTTGATTTTTCTTTTAATAGTGACCTACAATAAGAAGAAAAACTCAAACTTTCTTTGGTACCCATATTTTCTTGGGTCAAGGAGTGTTGGCATTAAAAAAATTTCTTGCCAAATCTTTCTTAACTAGTCTCCAAACCTTAGGACAATCCTTCTCGAAATCTTCAGCTGTTACACTTAGAACATCTGAGAACACTTCGGCCAACATGTTTTACAAACACTTTTTGAAAATAATTTTTATAAAATGTTTTTGCAGGTTGTTGTTTAAGTTTCTCTTTTACTTTAGGAAAATCAATTAAAGGAATAGTCTCATTATTCATACCCAAACCATACTTGTTAAAATAGGGTATTTGAGCTGTAAGAATTTTTCTAATTTTTCTGATACTTTTGAAAACCTTTTTGAAATATCTAAGATTTCCTTTTTTAAAATAACATTTTCTTTTGAGAGAGAATCAAAATTTCCTTTCAAATCGTCAAAACTTCTTTTCAGATTTTCAAATTTTTCTTTCCAAGAAACTTCCTTTGCCTGAGCTTAGAATTCTTCCTTTTTAGTTCGGAGATCTTTTTAAGATAAAATTTAATATTGAGACAAAGTTCTTATATATACATAGAGACTTTAAAAGGAGCTTCAGAGTTACTAACCTCAATTTCTTTGTTAGAATCTGAATCAGTGTCTGTCTTTCATTAAAGTCCGACTGAAAGAGTGAGCCATCACACATATGTTTGCAAATTTTTCTTCACTTTCTTCACATTCGTGTCACTTTAAGTTTTTGCTTTGAGAGCCTTTGTATTTCTTAGACTTCCCTTTCTTCTTTTTTAACAAGGGATAGTTTGGTATGATATGCCCAATTTTCTTGCACTTGAAGCATATTACATCCCTGCTAGTTTCAATTTCTTCTGTAGGTTTCTTCTAGGAGTTCTGCGAGCTTTGCTTCTTCCAATTGAATCTTATACCTTTTATGTTCAGTCTTCTGAATTTCTTTATCATGAGGGCTAGTTCTTCATCATCCATATCATCTTATGAATCTGTATCATCGAATCAATGTTAGACTTTAAAGTAATTGATTTCTTACCTTTTGGATCTTCTTCATCATTGATCTACTCCACTTCGTACGGTTGAAGTGTGCCTATTAGTTCATCTACTAATAGAGGCATAATCCTTTGAGTCTCCTTGATTGAAGTCTTCCCATGATTCCAGTCCTTTGAAAGTCCATCAGTAGTTTGTTGACTTTCATTGGTTCAAAAATTGGTTGGCCTTGATAAGCCAGGCCATTCACAATCTTTCTAAAGCGACTAAATATATCGGTATAGATTCTCCAGGCTTCATTATGAATGCTTCATATTGTCCAAGCAGAATGTTTATTTTTGTTTCCTTCGCACGGTTAGTCCCTTCATAAGTAACATGAAATTTGGTTATATTCTAGAGGAGACAAAGTACAGTATAAAGAATAACTTGCTTTTGTGTCAAGAGCCTGTCTCTTGGTAATTTTAGCTTGTGTTGATTCATCAGCATCAATCACTTATTTCCCTTTGTCTGAAGCTGATGTTGCTTTAGGATTGATTCCTTTTTCAACAACATCCCACTCCAGAGGTTCTCTTGTTATGAGAAATGCCTTCATCTTGTTTTTTCACACATTATACTCCTTTCCATTGAAGTAAGAAAGTTTGGTGTTGTTTTGTCCTTCAACCAATCCTAAAGTTAAGATAATAGCCATAAAAGATCATTAGCTTAGAAGTAAAAACACTTCAATAAAGCAAGCACACGAGCTCTGATACCAATTGAAATGGCTAGTATGAACACCTAGAGGGGTGAATAGGTGCGAAAATAGATTTTGTTAAATGCAGTAAAAATGCTTTACTTTTAAACTCGAGTCGATTGATTATAGACTTTGCAGAAGGATTCAGAATTTAACAACTGTTTCAAAATACAAAAATATATTGCAGCAAATAAAGTAACGGAGTTCAGGGAAGAGAAACATGAACACAAGATTTATAGTGGTTCGACTTAGATTAAGCCTACGTCCACTTTCCCATGCTGATAGCCTTCTAGCTAGTTTCCACTATGAATCGAAAGAGAATGTTACAGCCTTATGATGTCAACTTCTCAGTGAAGAGTCTCTATTGTTTTGACAAGATCACTCTCTTGAGTTTCTCATTTTTGAACACAAGTTTAAGCACTAAATGATGAAGGACAAAATATTTGGAAGTTTTGGACTTTGGAATTCTTCTTTCACACTCTACTCGAATGACTTGAAAAATCCCCTTAAATACTCCTCCACTTGAAAAATCCCCTTAAATACTCCTCCATGCCTTGTCGACCGTTGACACTTTCTAGAGGAATTCTTCTAATTAACCCGTTGGACAAAATCAATCAAGGAGATCTCGAGCTGTTTTAAGATTGAGATGAAAGCCCGTCAATCCTGTTCACCCATACAATCAGGATCTTTGTTTCCATAAGTAGATTCTTTCCAAATAAACTTGCCTTCCAAAATGATTTGCGTCTTCGAAATTGATTCTAATTAAGATAACCAATATGGTAAGTGATTTTTCCAACCAGAAAGCCCGATGTATCCCGTTCGTCTTTGAAACCTTGAAGAAAATACTCTTGAGTCTGATTAAGTATTTATTCTTACATTCAGTTTGGAACTTATCAGAGTGGGCAGACTTCTGATGTAAGATAGACTTTGACAAAGAAGTATGCCAATCTTCAGAATATAACTTAGATAATTTTTGCCAGCTTCAAAACAACATAAGAGTTTTCACTAACAATCTCCCCCTTTTTTTTATGGTGACTAAACTTTCCTGTAGATTTAAAACTTATATCCTGCAAAACAATACTTTAGCAAGTACATGATAATTTATGAAATTAGATTGTTATAGATTTGGATAATATCGATTTTGTAACCACATAAAACACATTAATCTTGACAATTTAGACAAAGATTCAATCCAAATCCATAATCACAACCACAAAAGTTTACTGCAAAATATAAATATTCAACATAATCGGTTCAAACAAACAAGTTAAATCTGCTCTCATTCTCCCCCTTTTTGTCAACAGCAAAAAGAAAGAGAAAGTAAAAATCGAAAGATTAAAAGATAAATGCAATTAGGGTTGTCTAGGAACTCGAACGATTCGGAAATCCCCCAGCGACTGCACTACCTCCTCAAGTTTCTCTTGGCATTGATGATAAACATTCTCAACCTTGGCTACGAGTCTATGAAATTTGTTGATTCAAGGTCTAAACTTGAGTGTCTAAAGACTGTACCTTAACAGTGAGAAAATCTGAAGTACATCTCAAGGTAGTGTGAAGCTTTTGGATCTCAACCTCCATCGCATATTGCTGAGCTTTAACCTCCAAAAGGAGCTCTACCATCCTTGGATAGTTTGCATCAGGTTCTGTTTGAGCACTAGCTTTAGTGAAGTGAATTTGTGGCGTATTGAGACATGAGAGAACATCAACTTGATCGAGGACAATTTGTATGACACCCTGACTTGGAGTAGACTTTTCAACCTCAACTTAAGGGAACTGAGATGCAAAAACGTCTTTAGGGTCTGCAAGGGATCTACTTATACCATCACTCGCATTAGGTGGAGAAGAAGTCCCTATTTTCTCATTAGCTCCCCCTATTACCGTGCTTCCGTGGAGAAGAAATTCCTTCCGGTACATTTTCTTTTTCAGAATGAGAGTGATGTACTATCTCAGTTCGTACTCCTTTAGGGTCATCCCTGGTTTCTTCATAGTCCTCTGATAATGTTATTGCAACAGTCTCTCCATTACAGTGATTGTTGTCATCATCCTCACCCTTCTCTTCAGAATCACCTTCTTCTTCTTCTTCTTCTTCTTCTTCTTCTATTTCATCTTCAGCTCCTACTTCTTCTTCGTCTGTTTCTTCTTCCTCTTCTTCATCTCCTTTGTCTCCTCCTTCTCTTTCCTTTGATTTCTCAAAAGCAACAAAGCCTTGAAGATTTCTTAAGGCAATGGCAAAAATGGTCAGATCATCTTCATCCTCTTCATCCTGCAGGATAAGTGATCTCAATTTCTTTCTAGTTTCTTGCATAACTTCCTTGCCTTTGCGCTTTCTTGTAGAGCAAATCATTCCTTGATTTTTCTTGAGGATTCCTTCTTCAAAAGCTCAATGGCCTTAGTCAGATCCTTCAGCCTCATTTTGAGATCATCTTCATTCCTATCTCCATAGAAGCAACAGTTCTTGAACAAAGCAAAGAGGGAAACTGGATTTGAAGATGGCAGAATAATTTTGTAACCGAGGCAGAGTAGGGAAATTGGCCTTTTTCTTTCATGACAGTCCTGTACATATGAAGCAGGATAGTATGAGGAAGTGAGAAACAAATCCCATTGCAGATTGCACACATGATTCTTGCCTCAAATATGGAAACATCAGTTTTGAAGGCTGCCTTGGGTCTCGATGCGCTTGATGACAATTTTATGCAACGTAATGTTGGAGGTCATCAATCGAGAGTATGTGATACCTCCATTTGGCGTCTATCCTTTACTAGAAATCTAGTGGCTTGACCTATGGAGATATTGATTGGTTGAAAACCACTTCTTTCAACTCCTACAATATCGGCCACAATTTCAACATCCACAACAAATGCTTTATCACAAACAGTGAACTAAATGCAATTCTGATCAAGGAAAGACATATTTGAGTATAAGTAAACTATCAATTCCGGATAAGCCACAATCGTCTCAGCACAAAAATTTTCAAGTTGAAGGATGGCCAACTTTTCCCTCAAGTTAACCTTTATCGAGTCCAAGAAGTCAAAAACTAATGTTCAAGGGTTTTTCACCCCTCTCGTTCAACATTTGTGCATAAATCCTTTTGCGCTCCTCAGAACGAAACAGTTTCGTTCTTTCACCAGGGACATCAGCAGCGACACCTGTCCTAGGTCGAAAATTCGTAAAGATTCTCTCGTCATCATCCTTATTTTCAGGCTAATTCTTAGGACTAAATCTAAGATCATAAGGAAAATGAAGAAAAGCCTTTTATGTAGATCCTTTCGGTGCCACTCCTATTCTTTCCATGGCTCTTAAGAATAGAGTTTCGTTCCCATGCCCATGGCCTTTTAGAAAACTAGTGATAAAGGACATTGGAGAACCACCCTGTTTCAAATAACAATAATGCTTGTAAAGAACCTGGGGTGTCAAAACTTTGAGAGGAACTGCATCTTGTTCAACTTTTTCTTCCAAAGGTTGACGAGGAGAGTCTTGAAGAGTCTTCGCTAGTAAGATTGAAGTGTGTCGGTCCTTCTAACATGTTCTGAGGCCCCTGACTTGCGATCCGAGAAGATTTCCTTTGGTGTGACATGGATGTAGACATGTTCAGGTGAAGAAAACATGGAAACTTGCAGAGAAAGTTTGAGAGTAAGAGTTGAGGGAGAGAGAGAGAGAGAGAGAGAGAGAGAGAGAGGGATTCAACGTTAGGGTTTGGAAAATGCCTGTGCTTCGAAAAAGAGAGTTTTGAGTCATTTAAGCAAATCAAAATGAGGTAACCGAAATGGCACAAGGAAAATGCCTTTTCAAAATTAAAATTAAAAAAGGTAACTGCTAAAAATTTGAAATCGTATTTCAACAAGAAAATGGTAACTTCCAAAAATAAAATAGGCAAGCATCGATTCAAATAAAATCATACCAATTCAGAATTTACATTCAAAAAAAATAAAATACCTGGATTTGAGAAAATGTACATACTGAAGTGGCTTCCTCAAGTTGAAGTTCTGAGTCTAAGCAACTTCGGACTTTAATCGATAGGAGAAATAATATTTAGCTTGCTGTGAATAGACTCAAATAAGTTTTTCTCCAACAGTTTTTGTGAAGATGTCTGCCAGCTGATTCTTTGAATCAATACATTGAACCATAATCTCGCCATTCTGGACACAATCTCTTATAAAATAATGTTGAATCTCTATATGCTTCGCCCTTGAATGAACAATGGGGTTTCTAGTGAGATTGATTGCACTTGTGTTGTCACATCTGATCTCTGTGCAGAATTCTTCTATTCCAAAGTCTCTCAGTTGTTGTCTTATCCAAAGAAGTTGAGAACAACAACTCCCAAGAGCAACATATTCTATTTCTGTTGTTGACAATGCCAACATACTTAGTTTCCTCGAGAACCAAGATACCAGCATTTGTCCTAATAGTTGACAAGTACTAGATGTGCTCTTTCTATCGACTCTACAATCGGCTAGGTCAGCATTAGAGTAACCAAGAAGAGTAAACGCTCATTCTTTTGGATACTATAGACCCAGCTTTGGAAAAGTCGCCATATTTTATTATGCGTTTAATAGCACTAAGATGAGATTCCTTTGGATCAGACTGAAATCTAGCAGAGATGTACACACTAAATAAAATATCAAGTCTAGAGACAGTGAGGAAAAGAAGAGAGCCGATCATGCTTCTCCGTATAGTTTTTGATCTACTTTCTTCCCTCCTTTACCCTTGTTCATTTTGATGAACTCGACATAGGAGTTTCTGTCCTCTTACAATTCTCCAATCAAAATTTCTTGATAAGATCTTTGGCATATTTCTCCTAGTGAATGAATATACATTTCTTTAATTGTCTGACTTGTAATCCCAGAAAGAATGTCAATTCACCCATCATGCTCATTTCGAATTCATCCTACATAGATCTTGAAAATTTCTTGCAGAGACTTTTGTTAGGAGAACCAAAGATTATATCATCTACATAAATTTGTACAAGTAGCAAATCTTTTCCTTCCCTTTTTATAAACAAAGTAGTATCAACATTTCTTTTTTAAAAGCCATTTTGAGTTAGAAACTTACTCAACCTTTCATACCAAGCTTGTGGAGCCTACTTCAAACCATACAACGCCTTTTTCAATCTGTAAACAGAGTCCGGTTTTCTTGAATCTGCAAATCCTAATGGTTGTTCCACATAGACTTCTTCTTGAATGAATCCATTTAGGAAGGAACTCTTGACATCTATCTAGAATAACTTGAAATTTTGGAAACAAGCAAAAGCAAGCAATAATGTAATTGCTTCTAACCTTGCTACTGGTGCATAGGTCTTGTCATGATCTATCCCTTCTTCCTGTGTGTATCATTTTGCCACAAGTCTTGTTTTATTTCTAATCACTTTTTCTTTCTCATCCATCTTGTTTCTGAAAACCCACTTCGTTCAAATAACATATTTGCCTTTAGATTTTAGAATCAACTCCCACACATCATTGATGTTGAATTGTCTGAGTTCTTCCTGCATAGCTTCTATCCAACTTTCATTAGACAATGCTTCTTCTACTCCTTTTGGTTCTATCTTAGAAACAAGTGCCAATGCACTAGAGTCTTCTCTTCCTTTGGATCTGGTACGAATTCTTTCATCAATGTTACCAATGATGAGTTTTTTGGGATGATTTGACTTGTGCTTCTAGTTGCTATTTAGCCTGAAAGTCTGTTCATCCTCTGTTCCATTTGAATCTTCTTGTTCTGCTTGTTGCTGTACTCCAAAAGTCTAAACTTTACTGGGGGAGATCAACTTTGTTAAGTCTAGTACTAGTTTAGACTCTTCAAGTTGAATCTGATCTAGTTGAATTTGCATATTTTCTTGAAATCTGACGTTCATAGATTCTTCTACAGATTGAGTCTTGTTGTTAAAGACCCTATAAGCTTTGCTTGAAGTTGAATAGTAAAAAAAAATTCCTTCATCTGATTTTTCTTCAAACTTTCCAGATCGATGATTCGCATTCTTCAAAATAAAGCATTTACAGCTAAAGACATGAAAGTAGGAAACATTTGGCTTCTTCTCTTTATATACTTCGTAGGGAGTCTTCTCTAGGACAGACCTTAAAAACACCCTGTTGATAATATAACATGCAGTAGAAACTGCTTCTGCCTAAAAGCGAGAGGGTATTTTGCTTTCTATTAAAAGAGTTCTGGCCATCTCCTGTAGAGATCCATTTTTCCTTTCCACGGCCCTATTTTGTTTTGGAGTATATGGAGAGGAAAAAACATGCTAAAAACCAGATTCATTACAGAAGTCTGCAAAATCTTGTTTTTCAAATTCACCTCCATGATCTGTCTTTATGCTTGAAATTGCATAACCTTTCTCGTTTTGAACTTTCTTGGCAAAGTTTGGGAAGTATGCAAAGTCCCAAGAGAAACGAGAATAATCATCCACGATTACTAGACAATATTTATTTCCACCAAGACTCTAAGTTCTTGTTGGCCTAAAGAGATCCATATGAAGAAGCTGCAACACTCGACTGGTAGAAACCTGATTTACTGGTTTAAAAGAATTTCTTACCTATTTTCCCAAGACACAGAGAGTGCATAACTTAGTCTTCTGATAACCCAGATTAGGAAGCCCTCGAGTCAGCTTCTTAGAAGAAATCTTGGCAGTCTGTTTCATATTTACGTGACCGAGCTTTCAATGCTAGAGATTTGCTTCATCTTAAATAGAAATAAGGCACTGAGAGAGCTTTCTGGATTTACGTCCAGAAGATATATGTTGCCATGCTTTCGCCCAATAAAGGACTGAGAGAAGTCTTGACTTATTCCAGAACAAATGCCTTCTTGGAAGTTTATTCTGAAGCCAATATCACAAAGTTGACTTATGCTCAGGAGATTGTAGTTTAAACCTTTCACCAGGGAAACATTGTTGATAATCGACTTCCAATCTTCATAGTTCCACAGCATGTAACATTTCCTTTACTATTTCCTCCAAAAGAAACTTTTCCTCCTTTTAGCTCGTCAAGCTTTTGAAACAGCTTGAGTCTCCTGTGATATGCCTTGAACAGCCACTATCCAAATACCATTTGATTTTTCTTTTAATAGTGACCTGTAATAAGAAGAAAAACTCAAATTTTCTTTGGTACCCGAATTTTCTTGGGTCTAGGAGTGTTAGTATTAAAAACAGTTCTTTCCCAATCTTTCTTAACTGGTCTCCAAACTTTGGGACAATCCTTCTCGAAATCTTCTGAGATGTTACACTTAGAACATCCGAGAACACTTCGACCAACAGGTTTTACAAACACTTTTTGAAAATGATATTTGTAAAATGTTTTTGCAGGTTTTTGTTTAAGTCTCTCTTTTACTTTAGGAAAATCAATTAAAGGAGACTTGTTAAGATAGGGTATTTGAGATGTAAGAATTTTCTCTAATTTTTCTGATCCTTTTAAAAACCTTTTGGAAATATTTGAGATTTCCTTTTTTAAAACAACATTTTCTTTTGAGAGAGAATCGGAATTTCCTTTCAAATTGTCAAAACTTCTTTTCAGATTTTCAAATTTTTCTTTCCAAGAAACTTCCTGTTGCCTGAGCTTAGAATTCTCCTTTTTTAGTTCGAAGATCCTTTGAAGAGAAGGTTTAAGATTGATGCAAAGTTCTTCTATATACATAGAGACTTTAATAGGAGTTTCAAAGTTACTAGCCTCAATTTCTTTGTCAGAATCTAAATCAATGTTTGTCTTTAATTTCAAGTTTGACTCTGAGTGAGCCATCACACATATGTTTGCAAATTCTTCTTCGCTTGTCTTTAATTTCGAGTTTGACTCTGAGTGAGCCATCACACATATGTTTGCAAATTCTTCTTCGCTTTCTTCACATTCGATGTCACTCCAAGTTTTTGCTTTCAGAGCCTGTTTGTATTTCTCAGACTTCCCTTTCTTCTTTTTCAACAAGGGACAGTTTGGTCTGATATACTCATTTTTCTTGCACTCAAAGCATATTACATTCCTACTAGTTTCAATTTCTTCTGTAGGTTTCTTCTAGGAGTTCTGCACGCCTTGCTTCTTCCAATTGAATCTTCTACCTTTTCTGTTCAGTCTTCTGAATTTCTTAAACATGAGGGCCAGTTCTTCATCATCCATATCATCTTTCGAATATGTATCATCAAAATAATTGGAGTGCGGACACCCGAGGTCATAACTTCGCACGCCGGACACTTAAGTCGCCATAACTTTAAAATGGTACACTTAAGTGCCATCATCGGAGTAAATAAAAATGGACACTTAAGTGCCACTCCGGCGAAAATCCGGCCAAATGGCTGACGTGGCGACTTTCCGGCGAGCTTGGTCCAAAACGGCGTCGTTTTGCATGCGCGTGGCGGAGAAAATGCAAAAACGACGTCGTTTTGCCTACGTGTAAATAATAGTATATAAATTAATTAAATTAGATTTAAAATATTCAAAAATTTTAAAAAAATAAGAAAAATTTAAAAAAATTTAAAAAATTTTAAAAATTAAGAAAATTTAAAAATTTTAAAAATTAAGAAAAATTTAAAAATTTAAAAATTTTAAAAATTAAGAAAAATTTTAAAAAATTAGAAAATTTAAAAAAAATTAAAAAATAAGAAAATTTAAGAAAATTTTAAAAATTAAGAAAAATTTAAAAAATTTTAAAAATTAAGAAAAATTTAAAAATTTTAAAAATTTTAAAAATTAAGAAAAATTTTAAAAAAATAAGAAAATTTAAGAAAATTTTAAAAATTAAGAAAATTTTAAAAATTAAGAAAAAGTTAATTAAGAAAAAATTAAAAAAAATTAAGAAAAATTTAAAAAAATTTAAAAAATTAAGAAAATTTTAATTTTTTTTTAAATTAAGAAAATTTTAAATTTTTTAAAAATTAAGAAAAATTATAAAAAAATAAAATTATAAAAAAAAGTTATAAAAAGGGGTGGGAGGCCGAACGGGGGCGGCTCCCTTTGCCGCCGTCGGCGCTCCCTCATCGCCGCCACCTCCACCGCCGCCTCCCACCCCCTTTTTTTTAATTTTTTAATTTTTTTTTTAAATTTTTTAATTTTTTAAAATTAAAATTTTTAAAATTTTCTTTTTTTAAATATTTTTTTAATTTTTTAAAATTAAAGTTTTTAAAATTAAAATTTTTAAAATTTTCTTATTTTTTATTTTTTTTAAATTTTTTTAAATTAAATTTTTAAATTTTTTTTTTAAATTTTTTTAAATTTTTTTAAATTTTTTAAATTTTTTTATAATTAAAATTTTTAAAATTTTCTTATTTTTTTTAAATTTTTTTAATTTTTTAAAATTAAAATTTTCATAATTTTCTTTTTTTTAAAAAATTTTTAAAAATTTTTAAAATTAAAATTTTTAAAATTTTCTTATTTTTTAATTTTTTTTAAATTTTTAAAATTAAAATTTTATAATTTTCTTTTTTTTTTTTAATTTTTAAAATTTTTTAAAATTAAATATTTTAAAATTTTCTTTTTTTTTTATAATTTTAAAATTTTTTAAAATTAAAATTTTTAAAATTTTCTTTTTTTTTTTTTAATTTTTTTAATTTTTTGAAATTGAAATTTTTAAAATTAAAACTTTTTAATTTTTTTTTAATTTTTATGCCGATTTGGAGTCCCATGGCCACGTAGGCAAATAATAATAATAAAATATTGCGCGTAGGATTCCTAGAAGGGTCGCCTGGAGGTGGCGGACTTAAGTGTCCCATTCGAAAAAAAGTGGCACTTAGGTACCACTTTGAAGTTATGACGGGCTTAAGTGTCAGTCGTCTTACGAGGCGCATGGCTTTTTGTGGTGTTCTTCTGCCAAAATAATTGTTAGACTTTAAATCAATCGATTTCTTACCTTTTGAACCTTCCTCATCATTGATCTACTCTACTTTGTATGACTGAAGTGTGCTTACTAGTTCATCTACTGATAGGGGCATAATCCTTTGAGTCTCTCTGATTGAAGTCTTCATATGATTCCAGCCCTTTGAAAGTCCACGCAATAGGTTGTTGATTTTCATTGGTCCAGAATTGGTTGGCCTTGATAAGCCAGGCCATTCACAATCTCTATAAAGCAACTAAACTTATCAAAGATAGATTCTCCAGGCTTAATTCTAAATGCTTCATATTGTCCAAGCAGAATGTTTATTTTTGTATCCTTCACACAGTTAGTCCCTTCATAAGTAACATAAAGTCTATCCCAAACTTCTTTTGCTATTTCACAAGAAGAAATTCAGTTATATTCTGTGAGAGACAAAGCACAATATAAAGAATAAATTGCTTTTGCGTCAAGAGCCTGTCTCTTGGTAATTTCAGCTTGTGTTGATTCGTCAGCATCAATCAGTTCTTTCCCTTTGTCTGAAGCTGATGATGCATTAAGATTGATTCCTTTTTTAACAACATCCCACTCCAAGGGATCTCTGGATCTGAGAAATGCCTTTATCTTATTTTTCCACACATTATATTCCTTTCCATCGTAGTAAGGAGGTTTGGTATTGCTTTGTCCTTCAACCAATCCTGGAGCCAAGATACTAGCCATATAAGATTTTTAGCTTAGAGTAAAAACACTTCAATAAAGCAAGCACACGAGCTCTGATAATAATTGAAATGACTAGTATGAACATCTAGAGGGGGTTGAATAGATGCGAAAACATATTTTGTTAAATGCAGTAAAAATGCTTTACTTTTAAACTGAGTCTGATTGACTACAGACTTTGCAGAATGATTCAAACTATAACAACTGTTTCAAAACACATAAATATATTGCAGTAAATAAAGTAAAGGAGTTCAAGGAAGATAAAAATGAACACAAGATTTATAGTGGTTCGGCTTAGATCAAGCCTACGTCCACTCTCCCATGCTGATAGCTTTCTAGCTAGTTTCCACTATGAGTCGAAAGAGAATGTTACAACCCTGTGATCTCAATTTCTTAGTGAGGAGTCTCTACTGTTCTCACAAGATCACTCTGTAGAGTTTCTCACTTTCGAATACAAGTTTAAGCACTAAATGATGAAGGATAAAAGATTTGGAAGCTTCAGACTTTGGAATTCTTCTTTCACACTCTACTCGAATGACTTGAAAAATCCCCTTAAATACTCCTTTAGGCTTATCGGCCATTGGCACTTTCCAGAGGAATTCTTTCAATCAACTCGTTGGGCAGAATCAATCAGGACCTTGGTTTGAAGATTGAGATGAAAGCCCGTCAATACTATTCGCCCATACAATCACGATCTTGGTTTCCATAAGTAGATTCTTTCCAAATAAGCTTGCCTTCCAAAATGATTTGCTTCTTCGAAATTGATTCCAATTAAGATAACCAATATGGTAAGTGATTTTTCTAACCAGAAAGCCTGATGTATCTTGTTCGTATTGAAACCTTGAAGAAAATAATCCTGAGTTTAATTAAGTTTTTATTCTTGCGTTCAGTTTGGAACTTGTCAGAGTGGGTAGACTTCTAATGTAAGATAGACTTTGATACAGAAGTCTGGCAATCTTCAGAATAGAACTTAGATAAGTGTTGTCAACTTCAAACCAACATGGGAGTTTTCTCCAACATGAAGATCATGCATGTCGATCTAGGAAGGTGAGTAGCTTGTTCGCGGGTTGCAAGCTCTGTTTTGGTTTGAGGAGGACTTTTGGTGTTTGGTGTGGGGGTTTAGTTGCTACATATGTGTGCGCTTGAGGTTTGAATAAGGCTAGTATAGGGATGTGTAGAGGAATAGAGGCTGAGTTGAAGGGATTTCAACGATATAGATGGTCTATCCAAAATCGAGCTTTTCTGGTCTCGGAGTTTTGTAAATTTCATACTAAGGTATCTATCATGAATTTAGACTTATGTTCTTCATAGAAGTAGCAAATTATGTATAGTTTGTCATATATTTTCCTTAGATTTTTTGGAAGTAGCACAAGAAGTGAAAATGTGATTGCTTTCAGTGGTAGTAATCTATGGATAGATGAAAATGTGATTGCTTTATGTCATTTTTGGGGTAGAATCAAGTCTTGCTCTCTTTTGAAAGTTGTAGGGTTAGTCCCTATGTATAACATACTAAAATTTGTTGGGTCATGGGATAGTTAGCTAGGAAAGACATTTTCCTTATGCTGATGCTTATGATTGACTAATTGTTTTGTACGAGTTGCTCAGATTTCTAATTCTGTGCTAGAATTGGAAGGCAGTTTCTATAAAGATTCTGTAATATGAGCGATCCTGAGCGGAGGACTCCTCGGAAGAGGGCAATTGCGATTGGTACTCGGGGTAGGACATCGACTAGGATCCATACCCGAGGTAGAGCGCTAGCTTAGGCTAGCGCGAGGGAAAGAGTACCGCCTAAGGCTGGTACTGGGGTAGGAGCACCAGGCAATCCTAGGTTGGATGGGATCATTCAGGCGTTAGAGACCCTAGGGAATATGATTGGTCAGCATGCACAAAACCAAGCAGTTGTTACCGCCACTGCCACTACTACCCCCGATGCTATTGCCACAATTGCCGCCGCACCTACTGAAGTCCCACCAGGAAATGGGAATGGTGAGTGACTGATGCATAAATTGGTGGAGCAATTCTTGAAGCTGAAACCGCTAAGGTTCTCTAAAGCAGGTGATCTTGAGGCTGCAACCCTATGGATCCAAGAGCTAGAGAAGGTTTTTGCACTACTTAGGTGCTCTGCAGAGGACAAGGTAGCCTAGCTATCTACTAACTGCAAGGTAAAGCGAGCACTTGGTGGGAAGTCACTTGAGGGAGAGTGTTTCCCGAAGGTATGATTTTGAAGTGGAATGCCTTCGTGGAGGCCTTTTATGGAAAGTACCTTTCAAATTGCGCCAGAGAGTAGAAAATGGCCGAGTTCCAACATATCCGACAGAGTTATATGTCCATAGACCAATACGAGGCGAAGTTTGCTAAGTTGTCCAAGTATGCACTGAGGTTGATTGAGGACCCAGTGGACAGAGCGAGGAGGTTTAGAGATGGACTGAGACCAGAGATCAAGGATTCACTGGTGTAGCTGAATCTCAAGGACTACAATGAGCTGTATGAGAGGGCACAATTGATCGTAAGGAATCTGAACGAGTGAGCCGCTGCATCTGGATTGCGGTTCATGCCCAACAAAGATAACAACCGGTTCGAGAAAAGGCCAATGACAAGAGGAAGGTATTCCATTCCTCTCAGCCGAAATGGTGGGATTGGAAAGCCGGCACCCAACCCAAATATCGTGTGTCAATTTTGTGGAAGGAAGCATGGGTTAGCCTCGTGTTTTGTTAGGATAGGAGCTTGTTATGGATGTGGCCAACACAGCCACCAGATCAAGGACTATCTGCACACAATTGCCACTGATAGGGTGATAAGGAGGGAGTGAGTCACAGAATGCACAACAGGGTATTTAGAGTAAGCCTCCGATGTAGGGAAGGGTGTATGCTGTCACCCGAAAGGAGGCGGAGGACTCACAGGTTGTGGTTACAGGTACAATCTTGTTGAACAACCATGCTACTTATGCTTTATCCTGGGTCCACGCATTCATTTATTGCTGAGCAATTTGTTAAGTTAGTAGGATTAAGTCCATAACCATTGGGAGCAGACATTAGTATATCTACCCCGTTAAAGGATAAAGTGTTGTCTGCGATATGGTGTCTTCGTTGTGAGTTAGTGATTAATGAGCGAGAGGAGATGATAGATTTGATTATGCTGGTCATGTTTGACTTGGATGGGATTATTGGCATGAATTGACTTACCAAGGAACAAGCTACTATAGACTGTTATCGTAAGGTGATTTAGTTTAATACGTTAGCGGGTGAAAGTTTAGAGTTTATTAGAAGTTGAGGAGGACCCTCGATTACCTTAATCTCGTCGCTTGAGGCAACTTGTTTGTTAGAGTTGGGTTGCCAAGGTTATTTGGCAACCATAGTAGATACATCGGTTGAGGAGCCGAAGATGGAGGACATCGCCATAGTACAGGACTTTTCTGACGTGTTTCTTGAGAAATTACTCGATTTGCCCCTAGAAAGGGAGATCGAGTTCGTGATCAAGTTGGCTCCTAGGACGGAGCCAATCTCTAAAGCTCCTTACCATATAGCGCTATCAAAATTGAAGAAACTGAAGGTGCAGATGCAGGAGTTGATAGACAAGGGATTTATATGTCCTAGTGCATCACCTTGGGGAGCGCCAGTTCTGTTTGTCAGGAAGAAGGATGGTTCGTTGCGCCTTTGCATCGACTATCGGCAACTCAACTAGGTAATGATCAAGAACAAGTATATGTTGCCAAGGATTGATGACCTATTTGATTAGCTACAAGGAGCATCGATATTTTCTAAGATTGACCTGAGGACAAGTTACTATCAGCTGAGGATTAAGAAGGAGGATATATCGATGACGGCTTTTCATACGCGTTATGGCCATTATGAGTTCACCGTAATGTCGTTTGGTTTGACCAAAGCCCTAGCTACTTTGATGGATCTAATAAATCGAGTATCTAAGGAGTATCCAAACCAGTTCATGATTGTGTTTATCGACGGCATCTTGGTGTACTCGAGAAGTCTAGAGGAGCATGAAAGACACTTAAGGACGATACTTCAGACCCTGCGAGAACATGGGCTATATGCCAAGTTTAGTAAGTGCAAATTTTGGTTAACTCATGTAACTTTCTTAGGTCACGTGATTTCTGGTGAAGGGATTTCCGTGGACCCGACCAAGATTGAAGCCGTGATAAATTGGCTGAGGCCAACGACGGTGACCAAGATCTGAAGTTTCTTGGGATTGGCAGGCTATTATAGACGATTCATGGAAAGATTCTCTACAATAGCCATGCCTCTGACTCGATTTTTGAAGAAAGAAGAGAAGTTCGAATGGATAGATAAATGCGAGTGTAGTTTTCAAGAGCTTAAGCAGAAGTTGACTGCCGCACCCGTGTTGACAATTTTGTTTGGTCCTGGAGGATATGAGATCTATAGCGATGCATCGTACAGAGGACTGGGTTGCATTTTAATGCAACATGGGAGAGTTGTTACATACGCGTCTCGTTAGCTGAAGTCTCACGAGTTGAAATATCAGATGCATGACTTGGAACTAGCAGCGATCATCTTTGCCTTGAAGATTTGGAGACATACTTATGTAGAGAAAAGTTCCAGATCTTTACGGACCATCAGAGTCTAAAGTACTTATTTTCTCAGAATGAGTTGAACATGAGGCAATGTTATTGGATGGAGCTTCTCAAGGACTACGATTGCAACATCCTGTATTATCCTGGAAAAGCCAATAAAGTCAAGGATGCATTAAATCGGAAGTCTTCAATTGCACAAATGATGGTTCAAGAGTGGATTATACTTGAAGGAGTTCGAGATTCGAATTTCAAGTTTGAGGTAAGCCATATTTCAAGTCTCATGGCCACCTTTAGAATTGAACCGGAAGTGCATATATGTGGCACCCCGTACCCTTCGCAGGTCGCCACAGGCACCAACGTTACACCTTATTACATTTATTTAGAAGAAACGTCGTAATTCATACACATTTTTTTGAACGGTCCCAGCGCGACTCATTAGCGGAAGCAAAATAAAACATCGCCATCTCCCCCTCCATCAACCATGATACAAATACACACCACTAATCATCATGATTAAAAGACAAGCCATGACACTTTATTTACATATTTCCAAGATGGGATTTCTTGGGTCGGTACATCGAAAGGAAAAGCCAAGACTCAGCCACGCCCGGCCTAAAACCCCAAAAAGAAACCCTCGACCCTCTACAACTCACGTGCTAAATCCCCATCATCAGTGTCGGCTAACTATCCCCAAAAAGATCCAGCTCCTACTTGTCACGCACGGGCCCTCACACCCAACCTGGTCCATCAGGGGGTGGCGGTGGCAACATCCCACGCATCACACCATCGCGACGAATGTGGACGGATATGAACTCCTGGACAACAGGGGCCCCAGCTAGGCCTACATCGTACATAACTAAACAGCGCACTCAAATATACGCCAATCCAGGAACAGAGGGACAGCCAAACTCCTCGCACTCGACCTCTCATCGGATGGTAGACCGTAAAACACACCCCGCGTGACAGCAAGGAGCGGCATTCTACTAATTTGAAATGTTGGTCCACAAAGGGGTGAGTACAACCACTCAGCAGGTAAAAGAATCCAATAACCACTCAATGCATCATACAATACAATCACAACATCGTACATGCCATACATGCATCCATGCGTACTTACCTTGAAGCCATGCATATACCATCATACATCTTCATCACAATCATAACACATACATGTCGTCATGCCATAGGTTATCATCATCATGTCATACACATGTATCATCATACCATAGGTTACCATCATACCATACATATGCCATCATCATTATGTCATAGACATATCATCATCATCATATCATATCATATATCACCATCATCATGACATCATCCTGTCACACACATGTCATCATCGTCATGGCATCATCATATCATAAACATGTCATCATCATCATGGCATCATCATATCATATACATGTCATCATTATCATGACATCATCATATCATATACATGTCATCATTATCATGACATCATCATATCATACACATGTCATCATGCCAGATGATCATCATCATATCATGTCATACATGCATATCATCATGCCATAGGTGATCATCATCATATCATGTCATATGCATGTCTCAATTTTCGCTTTTTATCTTTCAATTCGATCACCACATCTGTCATCGCACGATAAACCTCCGGCACACACCACCGGGCATTCGGCCCCCCACATTCTGGGCATCTCGCATCCCAACTGGCATCACGAGGCATCCCTTGGGCAAAAACCTCTGAGGCTTCCGGCATTTACACTCCCTGGCCGGGCATCTCGCACCCCAATTGGCGTCACGAGGCATCCCCCTGGGCACAAACCTCTAGGGCTTCCGGCACCCCCACTTCCCGGGCATCTCGACACTCCCGAGGAAAAATCCGACCTTGTATCTCAATACAATCTGGCTTCCGGCACCCCCCATCCCAGGCATCTTAATACTCCCAGGGCATTATCATCCGCCACAACAATCTCCTCATTTTTCATTATCCATGTTCACCAATTTCGGTCTCAATTTAGCATGGCATATGATGTAATGGCAAACAAAATCATATTCAGCATTGAATTCATACATGCATCTCGATTCATTGCCATGCATGCACCAAGACCTCATCATACATGCAACAAGGTACAATTCTTCTTCGTTTCCTCTGAAATTTGGATATGTTTTACTTCAAGATGTTATCTACAAGTTTCATGAAGGAATCTAAGTCAAATATCCAGAGTATAGTCGTCATTTGGGTCCATGAAGTCTCGGGTGTCCTGTACCACGTCTCCAGATTTACCGTCTTCAAGAGTGAGTCAATTTACTAGGTTATACGTGTTAATTTTACTTCAAATTTGAGTATGTTGTATTTTAAGATGTCCCCTACAACTTTAAAGAAGAAATCGAAAAGAGATTCTTAGTGAAAATCAACATGCAACCACAAATCCACCGAAAGGTCATTGAAATCGTTCCAGATCTGATGTCTCTGTAGGATGAGAGTTTTACCCCTAAAATCTCCATCATTTTACACCAAATTTTAGTATGTTGTATTTGAAGATATTATCTACAACTTTCATGAAGAAATCAAAATCAAAATCGAACTGAAAACATGCATGAAAGCTCTCACAAAGTTCTGACTCAAGCGGATTCATGCGAAAACAGCAACATCACTCAAGAACAAGTCATTATAGCTTCGGTTTCTCCCTTCTAATCACTCAAAATTCGACTCTACGCCAAACATGCAAGCAAGACACACATGCAAGAGTAGGAAGTGGATTCCCAACTTGCCTCTAGACCAAACGATCGGCGGCACACGGTGGCGAACGGGCGGCGCACGGGCGAGCGAACGGCGGCGACTCCTTCCTCTCCCTCTCGGTCGCACCCTCTCCCTCTCTCTCACACGATTCACTCTCTCTCTCTCCCTTTCTCTCTTGGCCGAATGGCTAACCGGCCATTCTCTCTCCTCTTCTTCCCTTTTATTTCCCCCAAACCTCATCATTTGTAATGATTAGGTTGCCTCTCAATTGGCCAATGCATGCCATCCTTCCTGCCACTTGTCACAACACATGCATGGGCTTGGGCCTCCTCTTGGGTCTCCTTTTGGGCCGGCGACAGCCCCCTTTCGCAGGCCTAATTGGGCCGACCAGCTTGGCCCACTAAGGCTTAGGCTAATGGGCCTAAGGCCCAACGTAAATAAAAAATTAAATTTCCCCTTTTATAATTTCTTCTACAAATTTTAAATTTTAAATTTCACATGGCCAAAGTCTTGTGACATTTTATTTATAGGAATTTAATCTATAAGGTGCATGGTCAAGCATAGATTATTATCATTAATCTATCAAATTTAAAATCTCATAAACACAAGCACAATAACACATAGCCTTAAGAAAACTAATGGCTAAAACATAAACCATAGGTAATTTCATTACCTAATTACGAGCTTTAATTCCTCTAGAGGGTGACTTGAATTTTGGGATGCCACAATTCTCCCATCCTTAAAGAATTTCGTCCTCGAAATTAGACACCACGCGTGCCTTCTTGAAACAAATAGGGATACTTTTCCTTCATCTGATCTTCACTTTCCCATGTGACTTCCTCCATATCACGATGTTGCCATAATACCTTAACCAATGGGATCTTCTTAGTCCTAAGAATTTGTTCCTTTCGATCCGATATCTATATAGGCTCCTCGATGTACCTTACTTTCTCATCCACTTTGATGGCTTCATGATCGAGTATGTGACCAGGATCCGGCTGGTACTTCCTCAACATCGATACATGAAACACATCATGCAAATTTCCCAACTTAGGAGGTAACGCTAAACGATAAGCTACATCCCATATCCTTTAGAGTATTTCAAAAGGTCCGACAAATCTAGGGCTTAATTTACCCTTCATCCCAAATCAAGATATCCCTTTCATTGGAGATACCTTAAGGAATACATGATCTCCTACACTAAATTCCAAAGGCCTTCTACGCCTATCTGCGTAGTCTTTCTGCCTACTCTGAGCTGTTTTAAGTCTTTCTCTGATAATTTCAACGGCCTCAGTGGTAACTTGTACCAGTTCAGGTCCTGTCAATTTCCTTTCACATACTTCATTCCAACTGACAGGAGTCCTACATCTCCTTCCATATAATGCTTCATAGGGAGCTATGACACCCCGAACCCTTCGCAGGTCATCACCAGCGCCAATGTTACTCCTAATTACCTTTCTGCTTTGAAGAAGATGCGTCCTAATTCATAGACACACATTTTTTTTTTTAACAAAACGGTCCTAGCGTGACTCATTAGCGGAAGCAAATTGAAACGTCACGTCTCTCCCCCTACCATCCATGATACAAATACACACCACTAATCACCATAAGTTTATAAACAAGTCACGACACTTTATTTACATATATTTTCAAAATGGGACTACTCTTGGGTCGGTACATCAAAAATGAAAAGATAGGACTCAGCCATGTCCAGCCTAAAACCTCAAAAAGAACCCTCGACCCTCAACATCACACGTGCACAACCCCCATCATAAGTGTCGGCTAACTATCCCCAAAAAGATCCAGCTCCTACTCGTCGCGCACGGGTCTCACACCCAACCCGGTGCATCAGGCGGTGGCGGCGGCAACATCCCTCGCATCGCTCCATCCCGACGAACATGCACGGATATGAACTTCTGAATGACAGGGCCCCCAGCCAAGCCTACGTCGTACATCACTAGACAGCGTACTCGAATAAAAGTCAGTCCAGGAACAGAGGGACAGTCTATCTCAGCACACTCGACCTCTACATCGGATGGTAGACCGTAAAATACTCCCCGCGTGACGGCAGGAAGCGGCGTACTGCTAATCTGAAATGTGGGTCCCCAAAGGAGTGAGTACAACCACTCAGCAGATAGGGAAATCCAATAACAACTCAAAGCATCATGCAATCATACATGCATTGCAGGCGCTACTTACCTTGAAGCCATGCGCATACTATCATGCATCATCATATCAATTTATAACACATACATGTGTATCATCATCGTATCATACATATCATCATCATCATGACATTATTACATTACACATGTCATCATCATCATGGCATAATTACATCATACATGTCATCATCATCATGACATCATCTCATTACACATGCCATATCATATGTCATCATCATCATCATCATGCATATCATATCATGGGTGATCATCATTATTTCACATCACATATCATCATCATCATCATCATGCATATCATCATGCATATCATATCATGGGTGATCATCATTATTTCACATCACATATCATCATCATCATCATCATGCATATCATATCATGGGTGTCATGCATATCATATCACATATCATCATGCATATCATATCATGCATATCATCATGCATATCATCTCATGGTTTAATTTCCACTTTTAGCTTTCAATTTGATCACCACATCACCCATTTCTCAATTCAACAATTTTATCATCCCCTCGGGCAAAGACCTCCGAGGCTTCCGCATTCAACCTCCCAGGCCACCGGGCATCCGGCCCCCCACATTCCAGGCATCTCGCATCTCAACTAGCATCACGAAGCATTCCCTTCGGGCAGAAACCTCCGACAGGGCTTCCGGCATGTACACTCCCTGGCCGGGCATCCCGCACCCCAAATCCTAGCATCGCGAGGCATTCTCTTCGGGCAAAGACCTCCGACAGGGCTTCCGGCCCCCCCACATTCCGGGCATCCTGAATCTCCCAGGGAATCCGGCAATGCATCTCTATACATTCCGGCCTCATCCTCCACCACAACCACTTCCTCACTTATCATCATCCACATTTACCATTATTTTGATCTCAATTTATCATGGCATATGGCGTGACATCAAACAAGTCATACTTGGCATAGGATTCACACATGCATCACAATCCAATGTCATACATACACCAATATCTCATCATACATGCAACAATGCATAATTATTTATTAATAAAATCAATGGAATTTATGGCCAATAAAATAATCCATTTTATTATTATTATTATTATTATTATTATTATTATTATTATTATTATTATTATTATTATTTATAAATAAATATTAAATTCAATATCTATAAATTCCCAAAATTATAAAAATTCAAGCAATCATTAAACAAACCAATAGGATGACAATTTCATGCAAAATTCATGGCCAAATTGAATTTCTCACAATTTCACAATTTCCACAAAACAGCACATAATATTCGGATAAAACCAGAATGCACAGTTTCCGAATAAATTCGATTAAAATATCCATATGGCCTCCAAAAATTACGAAATATACAGAGTGATAGCCAAGACATTTTCGTACAACTTTCATGCAGAACTCCAAGCCAGATTCTTTTTATATTATTTTATACAACCTCACGAAGCTTCTGAATCCATCACCGCATCGTCCAGTGTACACATCTCCGAAATATTGAGATTTCACCTACTTTTTCTCTTTCGTTTCCTCTGAAATTTAGATATGTTATACATCAAGGTGTCCTCTACAAGTTTCACGAAGAGATCTAGGTCAAATAACCAGATTATAGTCATCATCTATGTCCATGAAGTCTCGGGTATCTCGGAATACAACACCAGAATCATCATCTTCAAGATCTAGTCGATTTACTAGGATATAATTGTTAATTTCACTTAAAATTTTATTATGTTGTAGTTTAAGATGTCTCCTACAACTTTCATGAAGAAATAGAAGTGAGATTCTCATCACAAACCAACATTCAATCACGAATCCAGCAAGGGGTCAGTAAAAACTCTCCAGATCTGAGGTTTCCGTATGATGAGACTTTAACCCTTCAAATCTCCATAATTTTCCACGAAATTTCAGTATGTTGTATTTGAAGATGTTAGCTACAACTCTCATGAAGAAATCGAAGCCAAAATCGGACTCTAAACACACATGAAAGCTCAAACAAGTTACTGACTCACACGATCCGAACACAAACAGCCATACCATTCACACACAACTCATCCATGCTTCGGTATTGCTCATCTAACACCTAAAATCTCAACATGCAAACGACATACAAGCATGCAAGAGAAGCTAGAGGACTCCCACTTGCCTCTAGGACGGACGGTCGACGGCGTAGGGCGGCGAACACGGCGGCACACGGCGGACGGACGGCGGTTCCCTCCTCCTCTCTCTCTCGGCTGCTCTTCCCTCTCGCACGGTCTGTCCCTCTCTCGTACAACTCTCTCTCTCTCTCTCTCTCTCTCTCCTTGGGCGAGCAAAATGGCCGGTCACCCTCTCTCTCTTCCCTTCTTATACCCCCCAAAGCTCATCGTTGCTAATGATTACATGCCACTCAAATGGACCAATGCATGGGGACTCTTCTTGCCACTTGGCAAGATCCATGCATGGGCCGGCCACCATTCTTTTGGGCCTCTAATGGGCCGGTCGACTACTCCTCTTGGGCCACTATTGGGCCGGCCAACTTGACCCATTAAAAGCTTAGGCCAAATGGGCTTAAGGCCCATCCTAAAAATTAACCTTTTCCTCTTTTTTTTTTTTTTGAATTCCTTTCTATAATTATTTCCAAATTCCAATTTTCATCTTGGCCAAAGTCTTGGGACATCTTGTTTATTGAAATTTAATTTATAAATCATATGGCCAAGCATAATTTATTAATCTATCAAATTTAAATTCTCGCAATCATATGCACAAATCATCTAATTAAAAAGGCTAATGGCTAAAGCATAGGCCATGGAAATTTTATCACCTAATTAGAGACTTTAACACACCTTATGGCTTGGCTTTGAATTTTGGGATGCCACAGGAGCCATGCCTATACTTTTCTGAAAACTATTATTATAGGCAAACTCCACCAAATGCAATCTTTCATCCCAATTTCCTTTGAAATCAATTACACAAGCCCTTAACATATCGTCTAATATATGGATTACTCTTTCTGTTTGTCCATCTGTCTGGGGATGAAAAGCAATACTAAACTGAAGCTTAGTTCCTAATGCAATTTGAAGACTTCGCCAAAAGTTCGAAGTAAACCTCGAATCCCGATCTAAGGTAATAGTCACTGGAACACCATGTAAGCATACCACTTGACTTACATACATGTCCGCATACTTATCCATTGGGTAATCCATGCGAATCGCTAGGAAATGAGCCGATTTAGTCAAACGATCCATTATAACCCAAATAGAATCATGACCATTTGATGTCCTTGGCAATCCTTGCACAAAGTCCATTGTTATATGCTCCCATTTCCATTCTGGTATGTCTAATGGTCTCAAAAGTCCTGCGGGTTTACGATGTTCCGCTTTTACTTGCTGGCACGTCAAACATTGAGAAACATGCTTAGCTGTATCTGCCTTCATACCATTCCACCAAAATTGCTGACGCAAATTCCTGTACATCTTTGTACTACCTGGATGGATACTATAATTACTCTTATGTGCCTCCGACAGAATTTCCTTCCTTAATTCCTCATTGTCGGGAACACAAAGTCGTCCTTGACATCTTACTATTCCATCATGATAGATGCATGATGATTTTTTGTATTTTTCTTTATAAAATTCGAAATTTAAAATTGCCAAATAATTAAACGTGCCATTTAAATTAAAGAAAACTAACATCCTAAATGAATGCATTTTTTTTTGGATTTTTTATTTAAAAATTCGAAATAAGATTGCAATCCTAAATATGCAAGATAATAACAAACCTAATCTTTATTCATATTTTTTCTATTTTAAAATTCGAAATAAGATTGCAATGTTAACCCTAAACAGGAAATATTTTAAAGCAAATCTTATCCTAATTCAAATATTTATTTGGATTTTTCCCTTATTAAAATAAGATTGACTCAACCAACTTGGCGATAGAAATCAAACAGATAAAATTGATATCCAAAATTGACGAACCATATCTCACGCATGAGATCGGGGTGGCCAATTTTAAATTAAATCGCGAATCGAATCTCGGGCAAGAAATTGGATTGTCGATTTTTGTAAGGATTGCGAGTCGGATTTCGGACGCGAAAATCGGATTGTCGTCCTAGCTTGAGGACTATTTCATGTTGGAATCTCAATCAACATTTAAAGGGAACAATTTCACTAAAAGAATAAAATAAAAAGGAAAGAAAAAAAAACAGTAAGTAAATAAATAAAAACTACCTAATTTTCCCTTTTCCCTTTTTTTTTGTTTTTTCTTCTTTCCTTCCACGATTTGGCAGCTTCGTGGAGGTCCACCGGGAGTTAATCGTCGGAGCTCCGGCGATGAGGACCAGCAACGAGAGGATCGGCGGCGAGCGGTGGCGTCGCGAGGAGCAGCGGCAGGTGAGATCTCGGCCGGCGTCATGGGCGCAGGTGCTCGGCTCCGACGGCAGGGCAGCGAATGGGACTGCAAATCGGGGAATCTGTTCGCAGTGTTGCGGTGAGCTCGGATCTGCAGGCGGAGAGGCTTCACGAGCGTCTGAGTCACAGATCTGCAGGCGGAGCGGCTTCGCGAGCGGATTAGGGACAGGCGGCGCAAGGCAGGGCTCAGCGTCGGGGGAGAGCTGGAGTGGTCGTCGGGTGCAGTGGGCTGCAGCAGAGGGCAGATCGGCTCGGCGGAGAGCTGGTGCGGGCTGCCGGAGGGCGGTGATGGCACGGCGTGGTGTCCGGCGAGGAGGTAGTCTGCTGTGATCGTTGATGCAGGGCTTCGGGGACAAGCGGTGGTGCAGACGCGGTGAGAGGGAGGCGGAGCAATGCGAGCGCGGCTGCGCGGGAACAATCGTCGGAGGCGGCAGGCGGAGGCGTCGGCACAGGGGTGCGGTAGCACGGCTGGGTGAACTTGATGGTGAAGGTGCGGGCACAGTGGTACGCCGGTGAGGACAATTCCACGGAGAAGTAGCACAGTAAATTTGCTTTTTACTGTGTCTTCTCTCTCCTCTCCTCTGCAGACTTGTACTCTTTGCTTCTGCTTTTTGCTCTCTTTTTTATCGAAAAGAAGCCCCAGCACGAGCACTCTTTTCCCCTTATGTGGATTTTGACTTCTTTTTTTTTTCACCAAAGGAAAGAGCCCCCAAAACCCCTCGCACGCACACGGCCTTTTATAGAGAAGGGAATTGGATTTTCAAATTCTTCCTTGAATCAACCTTCGCAAATCTTTTTAACGAAATTCATCTCATATTGATAAGGATTCGAGATCAACATGAAATTTTTCTAAATCCAAATCTTTTAAAGACAAATCGCAATATTTTTTTACCCATCCGCCTTATCCAAAAAAGATTCATATATTGGAAAAATTTTAAAATATTATATTCCCACGAGATAATTTTTAATTATTAAAAAAAAACACTTGGGCAGCCAACTGTTCACTTCATGGGCCCCGATCGATCTAATTTGAATATATCCGCGACCGGTCCAATAAAATGCAAAAAATGCAAATAACAAAATAAATGCAACTTAAATCTATATGCTATGCAATTAATAAAATTAACTCTTAATTTCCTATGCAATAAATAAATAAACTAAATCGCCAAAATTTAGGTGTCAACACAATCATACATATGTCTCCCTGAGATCCATTCAAAACCTTAATGACCACTTTTCCAATGCCAAGCAATACCAATTCAAGTTCATGGACATTTAGGGTGCGCATGGATTTATTTATGTGCTTTTTTTTTCACCGGGAACGAGAAACAAAAAAAAAGTGTTTTACATTAGGGAACAATTTTTGAACAAAAGAACGCGTTTGGTAACGTTTGGTCCGGGAATAAAAAATGAACGAAACACGTTTGGTTAAATTTTATTATTTTTTTGTTTCTTTTAATTTTTTAAACATTTTTTATTATTTTTATTTTTTCCTTTCTTTTTATTTTTCTTTTTTTTTCGGCCGGTCACCGGCCTCCGGCGGCACCCCGACGGGGCCGGCAGCCTCGCCCGCCACGGCGAGGCTCGCCGGCCCACGGCGAGGCCGAGCAGGCCGTGGTCGGGCGAGGCTCGGCCTCGCCTTGGCTGGGCGAGCTCGGGCTCGCCCGGATCCCGGCGAGCCGGCGTCGCCGGCCCCGGCGAGCTCGGGCTCGCCGGATCTGGCGAGCTCGAGCTCGCCCGGCCATGGCCGAGCCTCGCCGGATCTGGCGAGCCCGAGCTCGCCCGGCCAAGGCGAGGCTCGGCCTCGCCGGCGCGGCCACGCCGAGCCTCGCCTTGGCTGGGCGAGCTCGGGCTCGCCAGTTCGGCGAGCCCGAGCCTCGCCATGGGCTGGGCGAGCTCGAGCTCGCCCGGATCCGGCGAGCCCGAGCCTCGGGGGCGGCGACGCCGGCCTCGCCGGATCCGGCGAGGCCGAGCCTCGACGGCGGCCGCCGGCCATGGCCGAGGCCGGCGACCGGCCAAAGAAAAAAAAAGAAGAAAAGAAAAGAAAAAAAGAAGAAGAGAAGAAGAAGAGAGAGAAGAGTCGTTTTGTTCCTTCCGGTAAGTGTTTTTACGGAGAAACAACTTTTTTGTTTCTTTTTTTCTGTTCCTATTCCGTTCCGAAACAAAAAAAAAAAGGAACAAAACGCAACCAAACGCGTTTTTTTCCTTTTTGTTCCCTGAACACTTTCCGTACGTGTTAGGAAACACTTTTGGAGTGTTACCATGCACGCCCTTATATTCCATGCCATATGCACACACACATGCGCATGATTCAATTCCCAATTTTATTTTTCAAAAGGATCTTATTTTTTTCTTCCAGGGACCATTGTTTGCATCCCTCATATCGCTTGTACCCAACCTGGCATCATGAGGAACCTTCGGCACACACCTCCGGGCATCTCGCACCCTAACTAGCATCACGAGGAACCTCCGGCACACACCTCCGGGCATCTCGCACCCTAACTAGCGTCACGAGGAACCTCCGACACACACCTCCGGGCATTCGGCACACACCTCCAGGCATCCGGCACACACCTCTGGGCATCCCGACACTCCCGAGGCATCATCAACTCAAGGGTCTAACAGTATCATCAATATCACAATGTATATTCATATATATATATATCTCAATTTTCAAATTAGCATTTGATGCAATAATGTCAAAGGTTTAAATCAACTTTTTGATATCAAATGATATGCTAAATGTCACCACATATGCTGTATAAATAACAACCCAAGATATCACATCTCATAGAGCAATTCACTTGTTCTTGAAAATAAAACAATTTTCGGATAAAACATAATGCACTTCTTTAATTAAAATTCTGGAAAAATTAGTAAACGATCTTAATAAATTCTGAAAATTTAACATGTTATAAAGATGATCTAGAGAAAAAAAAATTTATGAAGAACACCATATCAAAAGAATTTCGTACAAGCCGCTACGATCCATGCATCACAGCCTTAAAATTTCAATATCACCATTGCACAGTTTCATTCACAAATTCGGCATAAACCCTACATCAACTCAGAAAATTCTGAAATATTGATATGTTATAGAAAACACCTAGAGGTAAACGTTTTGTGAAGAACTCGAAGTCATATTCATGATAGATCAAAAGCTATAGTCACCATAACTCTTCCTAACCCTTGGCGACGGTTTCCAGATTTAACACTTTCAAAGAAACATCATTTCACCGACCAATACTTGTCCATTTCTTTTCAAATTTTAGTATATTTCTCCTCAAGATGTCATCTACAACTTTCATCAAATACATGAAGTCAAATTTCAACTGGATATTTTTATCAAATTCACGAAATCGGCAGAGGTCATGCTGTGTTTCCATAAAACAGTTTACCAATCCTAAAGAACTACTCCTACTAGTTCGAAACTTCAACATCCAGCATCAAATTTATGCATCCTCAAGTCCATTTACACTTCACACAACCACAACGAAAAATGTAGGCTAATAGACTTTACCTGCCTTAAGTTCAACGAAATCAAGCAAGCAAAACGGCGACTCGAGGCTTCGGCGGGCTCGATCGACATCGAAGCTAGGCGGTGTCGATGGTGGCTGCAGGCGCTTGCACGGCGGGGTTGGTCTCCTTCTTCCCCTCCTCTCTCTCTTGCTCACTTGCTCAAAATCTCTCGGTCTCACTCTCTCTTTCTCGATCACTCTCTCTTTCTCTCGGGCTCTCTCTCTCACGAACACTCCCTCGGTTGCATGCCTCGTCCATTCCGCCCCTCTCTCTCTCTTTTTCTTCCTTTCACCCTCATGATTAGCTAGTATCCATGAGGTTTTGCATGGCAATGAACACTTGGTTCCAGAGGAAGGACATGTGGCTTCATCCGTGGGACAAGTGGAGAGGGTGGCGTGGGCTTCTCCATCCGGTCCCTCCTCCCTTCGGTCGACGGCCTTGTGGGTCTCCATGGGCCGCTCGAGCCCAAAAGTCTTGGGGCCAAAAGAAAATCCAAGTAAAAGCCACCCCCAAACTTTAGAATATAAACCCATAATCTTTGCATTATTATGAAGCATTTCTTTATTTTTCTTAAAGAAATAATTTTTTGCATTCTCATAATCCAATTGCTTGACATACAACTACATAGCCAAAGTTCCCGCTTGCAGTCCCACTCTTCAAAATTTTACTCTTAATTTTTCAGCAAGCGTGTGCCTCACGCGTGGCCGACTTCCATCCCTTTGGCATGAAATTAGTTTACCAATGTCCAAATTCCTCTCTTATTCCATGTCTACTTAATTGATATGGTTGGGATTTTCAGATGCCACAAAATGAATTCCATTTTTTAATGCAATTTATATGATGCATGAAAATGCTTATGCAAATGCATGATGCGAAAGGAAAGAATGTACCTATAGTTACTTACCAACCAGTGTAGTAGAGCATCTTGATGTACAGGATAAATCTTCATTTACTCCAGAAGTATCCGGTCTTCACTCGAGTTCCTTGAAGAGTCTAATTTTTATCGAAATACCTAGATTCAAACTAAGTTATGACGAAAAAGATCGAAAAACATTCATATCCTGAATGAAATGTTTAGTGAAAAGATTTAAGACATTCATATCCAGACTAAAATGGCAAGATTTTGGGAACTCGAAATACCTAGATCCAAACTAAGGTATAACGAGAAATAGCGAAAAACATTCACATCTAGAGTAAAATGTTTAGATGAAAGTAATTAAGACATCCAGATCCAAACTGAGATGTCAAGATTTTGGAATTCGAAATACCTAGATCCAGACTAAGGTATAATGAGAAAGATCAAAAAACATTCACATCCAAAATGTTTAGATGAAAATAATTAAGATATCCAAATCCAGATTGAGATGTCAAAATTTTGGAACTTGAAATACCTAGATCCAGACTAAGATATAAGAAAGATTGGAAAACATTCACATCCAGAGTGAAATGTTCAACGAAAAGAATTAAGACATCCAGATCTAGACTGAGATGTCAAGATTTTTGTACTCGAAATACTTAGATCTAGACTAAAGTATAACGAGAAAGTTCGAAAAACATTCACATCTAGGGTGAAATGTTCAACAAAAAGAATTAAGATATCTAGATCCAGACTGAGATGTCAAGATTTTTGTACTCGAAATACCTAAATCCAGAGTGAAATGTCAAAATTTTGGAACTCGAAGTACCTAGATCCAGACTAAAGTATAACGAAAAGATCGGAAAACATTCACATTCAAAGTGAAATGTTCGACGAAAAGAATTAAAACATCAAGATCCAGACTAAGGTATAACGAGAAAGATCGAAAAGCATTCACATCCAAAGTGAAATATTCAACGATGAATGAAGACATCTAGATCCAAACTGAGATGTCAAGATTTTTGTACTCGAAATACCTAGATCCAGACTAAGGTATAACGAGAAAGATAAAAAAAAAAAAAAAATTCACATCCAAAGTTAAATATTTAAATGAAAATAATTAAGACATCCAGATCTAGACTGAGATGTCAAAATTTTGGAATGCAATTTGTATGGAAATACTAATGCAAACGGTAAAGGAACCACCTAGAATATCTTACTTTCAAGGAGGGTCGAGTGATTCAAGGTAGTTGATATTACATGTCCAGGACCCATACCTTTCTATGGTCGCCTAGCGTTGCAACATAGATTATCTAACCAAGACCCAAACATTTCTTCGGTCGCCTTAATTAGACTGAACTTGGAGAAACACCTTTGGGGGACAGCTCAATCGGGTGTCAATTAAGAGGAACTTCAGGCTACGGAAGCACACCGATTTTATAAGGGAATTCACGCCATGTCAATAAAAAGGACTCTGGGCTACGAAATCAAGCCAGGTCAATAAAAGAAATATGGGCTACAGAAGCACTCTAGTTCGATAAAAGGGACTCTAGGCTATGAAAGCACGCTAGGTCAATATAAATGGATACCGGGCTACGAAAACACGTTGGATTGATAAAGAGGGACTCTAGGCTACAAAAGCACGCCAGGTCAAGAACTCCGGGCTACGAAAGCACGCTGGTTCTATTAAAATGGACATCAGGCTATGGAAGCACGCTGAGTCGATGAGAATGACTTCAAGCTATGAAAGCCTGCCGAGTCGATGAAAAGGACATTAGGCTATGGAAGCACACTGGGTCTATGAAAAGGGCTTCAAGCTATGAAAGCACGCCAAATCTCAAGGCTTCAAGGAGCAACTTGAATGTCAAGTATTACTTGGTCCTCAAGGAAATATTCCCTGTCGGACACGATTAAAGCAAAAACTGGTATGCATTCATCAAAGAGGTAGACAATTTGAGCTACTTTAAAATGCAAAATTTAATGAGATTTTCATCAATTCAATCAAGGTTTATTCATAATGACTTTATCATTTTCGCATCACCCAAATTTTCACAAGAGAGAATTGTCATTCAAGACAATGGCATGGACTTCTTAAGAATACTAAATGAGAGACTTTCAGTTAGAAATGACTTTTACTCACTCTCATTTGGAAATGCTATTTTAGGAGAACCACTCCATCTCACTATCATCATACCAACAAGGGTCCGAGTATTCTCACAAGCAAACGACTTTACCAATCCGATAGGTCTTTAACGAGGACCGTAATGTGAGCTTAGTCAATAGCTTAACAAAAGGGACACTTTGAGTCACAACTATCAAAAGAACAATTCTGTAATCATCCCGGGTTTACAAGTCAAGAACCTTGCAAAATGAGAAAGAAATAATATTGCTCGTACTTCTTCGAGCGATACTTATAAACATATGAACTCCCATGTTAATTCCAGTGCCCTAATTAGAAAAGACTTTATAAGGGATGTAACATAGGCTGGGTTCATGTATTGAAAAACGAAAGGATCATTAGGCTCAAAATATGTGCAAAGGGTGAGAGCTGATGATCATCTTAGCATTGCCACCAGTTTTCCTTTTCACTATCGGGGATTGTCTTCATGAAGTGCCCCATTGATTGTAAAAACTAAGCATTTGAGTTCTTTGAGTATTGCTCCATTGGGATTCAATTTTTCCAACTATTGACACCTAAATTTTTACCCAAAAAAAAAAAATCATTTCCGAAAATGGAAACTTGTTTTTCCACAAAAATATTTCATGTTAAATTCTCGTATATAGATTACCTAGGTGTTTAGTATATTTTTTTAATGGAAGATGTTTTTCCTAAATATATATATATATATATATATATATATATATATATATATATATATATTAAGTAATTAATTAAATTATTTATAAAAAAAAAAAAGAGAAGCAAGATGGGGCCAATGATCTAAATGTAACTAGCCAAGCCTAGAAGGTCAAATTGTAATTAAAAAGCAAGTTGGGGCAAAATGTAATTTTCAAAAGTTGAGGGACCAATTCGAAAATTTTGTAAAATCTCTCCCGAGCCCTTAAATCATCATCTTGGTCCTCAATTAAGTTGAAATTGAACTTGGGCTAGGTCGAATCAATCAAATTGGGCCAAAAGGACCAAATTTGCATTAAATTGAGTATTTTCGGATAAGAAAATTGTCAACTTTGAGGGATTTTCTTGCAAAATTGGGTGGGCAAAATTGCAAAATATGGTCGATTTCTTAAACTACTATACTTGGGCTTGCTAATTGATCAAAAATCGCAGCCAAATCCATGTATTAAAGTGCCCAAACCAGCTAACAAATCCCAGCCCACAAGTTGGTATGAATTCGGAGTCGCTAAGTAAGCAACTTGGTGGCCCCACCATATCCTCCTCAGCTGCCTAAACAGCCTGATCTTTGCACGTGATGGAAGACTATGATTAGTAGTACAAGTGGACAAAATTTATCCAGGGATAAGCTGTTGAAAGCACGGGAAAGTCAGAAAGTGGTTGGACTACTTAATTGGTAGGCCTGGTAGGAGGGCAAAAAGCCGGTCAAGAGATCGTTTAATGCAGGGGATAAGATCTATGAAGCATGCTCATTTGAGGGATAAGAGGGAGAGGATGAGAAGAACGAGGGGGAGCTCGGAATCATACCCAAAAAACACCCTCGAAGCAACTCCAGAAAAAAAAAAAAAAAAAACCCCAGAAGTTCCAGACCGACCTTGAGAGAGAGAAGTGGAATTTTCACATACCTGCAGCCAAAATTAGCCAAAACCTTCAACTAGATAGTGAAGATTCACTCAAAGATCTTTCTATCCATAGGTTGCACGTCCCAAATGGAGTTCGGGAAGGTCTCCTAAAGCCCCCGAAAACCACCCTCTTGGCGGGCCAAGGGAGTCCTAAGATTTTCTTTTAAGTGTTGAGCCCGGTTGGTCACGAGTGAGGAAAAGCGAGTGTTTTTGAGAAAAGGGAGAGACAAATGAGGAAATACATGAGTTAAAAGCCAAACTATAATACATATAGTTTGAGTTGGTTTTAATTTGGCCAACAAAAGAGGTTCTAAAGCCTAATTTTGGAGGTCAACGAAAACCTTCATTGTCAGCTTTTTCTTCTGTAGATCTCACTTTCAGTTTGAAGGAGCCATTTTCCACGTGCTCCCCGGAGGATAATTTCTCATTTCCTCGACCAGGAGTCACTTGAAAACGAAACTAGGAAGCAAGGTAAGCATCTTAAATGTATTTTTGTTTGAGTTCGAACATGTTTTGATCACGAAAATCAAGAGAAAAACTAGTTCGGAGAACTGATTTTCAAGGTTGAAATATTTCCAAGTGTTTAAAGCCTCTCTAATACCCCTACATGCTTGACCTGTTCCTCCCCCTTTGCATGCGTTTTTTTGTCATTGTGACTTTGATGAATGTTATATGGGAGTATAAATCATGCATAGGACAACCCGGTTTAGTCTTTAAATCTCCTTGTGAACCATGAAACCACCCATAATGTGAGCCAAAAACCAAGCCACTCCACATTGAGACATGATTGGCCAGCATAGATCATGCATGTATGCTTCTTGAAGAGTTCGTTTTGATGCGTTCGGTTAATCGTTTTCGGTGATGTTTGTTGAATTTGAAAGTAAATGTTACCTATTTCATCTGGATGGAGTGATATTTCATATAAATGTTGCATGTGATGGTTGTCGGAGCTTCAATCTGAGCATATGATATGTCTGTTTGACTTGGGTTCAACATCAGATTTGCAAAACGACCCCAACTCGCATATTGGAGGTCGTTTTCAGCTTGGTTCTTGCGTGTTCTAGGTTGTGATCTCTAGCTACACCGTTGTTTGCATGTAACAGTATATCCTTGACACTTTTCTTTCACGTGAGATTGCTTATGGGTTGAAATTGATGGCCACGAACATGGCCCGAAGAAGCTGTTTTGAAAAGATTTGATGCAAGCCAAGTACTCGATAAAATGTTGGAACCAAGTTTCGATTTTGAGAGGGTCAATGTGAGTTCGATTATTGTGATATTCATGTGTTGTGTTGTTCAATGTTAGCATATTTTGGTTTAGGGGATTATTATTATTATTTAAAAATTTCAAAAAAAATCCAAAAAAAAAAAAAATAAAAAAATATATAAAAGTATAGATGGCATCAAATTAAAGCAAAAATGACATATATGAAATTTTATAAATTTTATAAGGTCATTTTTCCTAATTTAATGCTATTTTGATATTTTATAATCATTTTTATAAATAATCCATTTTCCATAGATTAAAATTTTTAGAGTAGTTTCATGCATTTAGAGTAATATCATGTATATTTAAATTCTCATTTCGCTCACGGGGTCTGTCCCAGGGCGTGATAACAAGGCTATGTAATATTATTTGCCCGACTTGTATCGGGTCTTTCTTTTTCCGCATTACTTTCAAGTCCTTTCAATTTCTTGGATGTTTATTTACCGCACCGCTTTTCAATAATCTAAGTGTAAATTTCTTTTCTAAATTGTATTAGGATTAGTTTAGACATTAAAAAAAAAACACTTACAAAAACATTTGCATGGACACTTAGTGGTTTCATAAAGATTATAATTGGTAATTAAGATTGTGTGGCCATTTAGATAAACAACCTTCCAAGTTTATGGTACCGCAAGGGCGCTAATAGAAACATCAGCGTAAACAAGTCCCCATTCCTAGAAATCTCTAGTTGCATAGGAATCGAGACAACACTCCCGTGTCTTGATTGGTTTCTAGCCGACCCCAATAGGCTAGTGGCGACTCCTAAAATATTTAGGTTGTTAAGAACTAAAAAACAAAATCCAACGTCGTGCGAGGTATGGGCTTGGGAGAGCCCGCGCTTAATTTAGAGCCATTGGTCCGCCTCTTTAGGCAAATACCCCTAAACCTTCTTCCTTTTCCCTCGGACGGAAAAAAAGGAGGTCGTGACAGCAACTGACAATCACCTATCTTGACTCTTTTTTTTCATCTATGGGCATTGGCCTTACTTTTACCAAGCACACCACTTTTTCATGCCCCTAGTTCTCATTCATTTTTTTTTCACTTCTTTTTTCATGGGCATTGGCTTTGCTTTTACCAGGCACACTGCTTTTTCATGCCCCTTAGTTCTATTTTGAATGACCATATGGTGCTTTTAACATTTGACCTTTGGGAGGTCTTTGTCTTCTGTTAGCACTTCAGACCATACTGTTTGAACAATTGCTTTTACCTTGCCCCAATGTGGGGGATGATCACCAACTGGGTCTAAAGAAATGAAATTGTAGGCTCAAGTGGGCTATGCAAAGGATATAAGTATGTAGGATAGAGAAAGAAATGCTCTTCGTCATCCTAAGGCACTTAAATAACCACATGAATTCAATGTAATATCATGACTTGAAAAATGATGCAAGTGAGAGCAAGAAAATTTCTTTTCATTTTCTTCACCTTATGGTGCTATCTTACTTCCAATTTGCCCTAATGCGGGATGGTTCTTGACAGGGGTAATTTGAAAAGAATTTCCATAAGTGTATGGAGCTCAAAGGGGTTAAGCAATGAATCACCTATAGTGTTTAGGATAGAGAAATGAATTGCCCCTCATCATTTTGGTCATCATACATTTTCCGAGAGAACTCTTTTCCTTGTAGATATGGAACTTTCTACATTCATATTCACAATTGTATAAATAGGGGGTTGTGTATAAGATAAGGTTTGCCTTTCATCATGCTGACACGTCTCATTCAACATGCTCAATCCATTGAATTGTCCATCTTGACAAATCTCCACGTGAAATTGGTGAGTTAAATAGGTCAAATCACTATGGAAATTTTGTTTTTAAAAGAGTCCAATAACTTTAAGCATGAAAAGCTTTTGCGACTTCAAACAAACAATTTACTATACTAAAAAATGCTCTCATAAGTTTGAAAAACGCGATTTCAAGCGTTCATTCAAGGAATTGTCCCATGAAGGGACTATCTCAGCAATGGGTGTCGAATTGCCCCTATTGAAAGGGAACAAACACACTAATTGATTAATCGATGCTGAAAATCCGATCTTTAATTTGATGAATTCTTGCCTTTTCTCCCCTATACAAAATAACATGCATGAGTAGGATAATATGCAACATCAAAGTAAATGCAAACGGAATATCCATTTTGGTTTGGGTGGAGATTTTGTCTTAGTTGGGTCACTACCAAAATATGTCATGCCCCCAATTTGTCATCTGCAAGGAAAAGAACAGAGTGTCATTTCCCAAAATTAATTATGTTCAAGGATGACACATACCTCTTCCACCAGAGAATGGTGGTCCTCTTTTACTTGCCCCTCATTTTATTAAGTCTTTAAAAATGTGTTCTCAAACTTGTTGAGTAACAATGGGCCAATTGATCTATCATCGCAACCTGATGTGTCTTTTGCATATGCTTTCTTATCAGGCCAAGAAAGTAATGCTTTAGAACCATGACTCATGTGTGCTTGAGTTCTTCACCCTCTTTGGTCTTGTGATGCGAACCCTCCAGGTCAGAGATTCTTCCTTCTAGATATGTCACTAGTCTCTTCATGATGGCATCAAATTCAACTATCTCAAGAAAATGAGACGATTCAAAAGTCCTATTGGCTCTTTTCTTTGAGTTGTAATTTCTCACTTATTTTAATCCATCATTTTAGCTATTGACCGTGTATGGATGGGTGAACGAGATCACTCCATAATCACCTATTTTGAGGAAATGAACACACGTATAAGCACAAGGTGGAAATAGGAACTAGTCCATGACAACAATCTATTTTGTTTAGTCATGAAAAGTCCACAAATGAAGAGAATTTCCTAAAAATGAACTAGGAAATGCCAAAATTTCAATCTCCCTAATAAGAACAATAAAGACATGAGTTGAAAACAGATTCTCCAAAGTTTTTTTTTTTTTTTTTTTTTGTTATTTTCCAAATTATTCATTGCATGGTAATTTCCTCATTTTGTCTCTAATTGACAAAGGAGTTAAATCAATGATTGACCTAAATTGTCATGGACCGACCAAAAGCACGAGAAATAAATCACATGGTATAGGGATAGAAGACTTACTTCACCAAGAAAAATCAATTATGGCAATCACATAGACATGCACATGAGAAGTGAGACTCGATTTCTACTCTGGACAGGCTTAGCAAAGTGAAGCCACAAGGATGATCAAACTAGCCACGGGCGTGCAAACTAAGTCGGGTCCTCATGACTCTGGCTTGATCAAAGAGCCGACCTAGGTTGCGGGCATGCGAACCGAGGTGGGTACTCTTAACACCAAAAAAGAAAGTTCGGGATTGAGATGGGCAACTCATACCGCGGGCATGCGGTTAGAGTGGTATCCATCTCAATACCATCCTTGATAATCATATACGACCTAGGTCCGGCAGCGGTTGTGTGTGCTAAAGTGTAGTGCAAAGGTAGCGCATGCAGCTTGAATTAATTTTAAATTACTTCCCTAACATGTGAAGCGATCATGCTGTGGCATCCTAAAAAATTCCATAACAAACCCTAGATACACCATGACCTATGAATAGGTGATGGAAGTGCCATCGGACTATATTATGGTCATTAGACCAATGAATTACAATTAATCAAGGCCGAGCATTTAATGGACAATTATTTTGTTGGAAATGCATCCTATGTCCATGTGTGATTAAGGATTGTATTGAAGGATAAATTGATAAGGAAATTTTGTTCTTGGCCATGAACTTTATAATTTGGATTTTTATTGATCTATGTTATAAAGTTTTATGGCCATATGAATTTGTAATTAGGTAAATATAAGTGGGGATTTAGGGTGGATTATTAGGAGAAGGAGTGGGCTGATTTCTTAAGCCCCAAAACCACCCAAAACCAACCCACCATTTCCCCCATTTGGTCGACCAAGGCTGGCCCAAGCCCAGCTAAATGAGGCCCATCAACTTGCATGAAGGATGACAAGTGGCGTGAAGGGTTCACCAAGTGTCCATTGCCATGCAAAGCTAATGATTACTAGCTAATCATGAAGGGGAAAGAAAAGAGGAGGGGCGGATTGAGCGAGGGGGTTGTCGCGCAAGAGAGAGGGAGAGAAAGCCGAGAGAGAGAGAGAGAGAGAGAGAGAGAGAGAGAGAGTTGTTCGTGAGGGTGCTTCGGTGAGGGAAGAAGAAGACCTGCCTTGCCGTGCGTGCGCCTAGCTTTGCCATCGACCGTGCTGTGTTCGAAGTCCTCTAATCGCCATGTGCTTGCTGTGATTTCGTTGGATTTAAGGCAAGTAAAGTCCGTTAGCCTTCATTTTTTCTTGCTGTGGTTGTGTGTGAAGTGTAATGGGTGTTGGAAATGCTTGAGTTGTGATGTTGGATGCTGAAATTCGAGTAAATGGTAATAGTCTTCCTAAAACAGGCAAGCTGTTGCATGTAAGAACAGTCCGACCCCTTACGATTCTGTTAATTTTGTACAATTATTCAGTCAGAATTTGATCTTGTTTCCTTGATGAAAGTTGTAGATGACATCTTGAGGAGTAGTATACTAAAATTTAAGAATAAACGGATCAGTATTGGTCAGTGAAATGATTTTTCTCTGAAATGGTTAGATCTGGAAATCGTTACCGAGGGTTAGGGACAGTTATGGTGATTATAGCTTTTGATATATCATGAATCTAACTTTTATTTATTCATGAAACTTTTATCTCTAGGTCTTTTATATAACATATCAAAATTTCATAATTTTCTAAGTTGATTAAGGGTTTATACCGAATTTGTGAATAAAACTGTGCAATGGTGATGATTTGAAATTTTAAGGCTGTGATGCATGGACCATAGCGACTCGTACAAAGTCCTTTTGACTTGGTGTTCTTCATGAAATATTTTTCTCTAGATCTCGTTTATAACATGTTAAATGTTCAGAATTTATTAAGATTTTTTAGTAATTTTCCAGAATTTTAATTAAAGGAGTGCATTCTGTTTTATCCGAAAATTGTTTTATTTCAAGAACAAATAAATTGCTCTATGAGATGTGATATCTTGGGTGGTTATTTGTACTGTATATGTGGTGACATTTAGCATATAATGTGACATCAAAAAGCCGGTTTAAACCTTTGACATTATTGCATCAAATGCTATGTGGAAAGTGAGATATATATGTGAATATACATTGTGATGTTGATGATACCGTCGGACCCTTGAGTCGACGATGCCCTGGGAGTGTTGGGATGCCCTGAGGTGTGTGCCGGATGTCCTTGGGAGTTTCAAGATTCCCGAAGGTGTGTGCCGGATGCCCGGAGGTATGTGTCGGATGGCCTCGTGATGCCAGTTGGGGTGCGAGATGCCTGGAGTGTGTGTGCTGAATGCCCGGAGGTGTGTGCTGGAAGTTCCTCGTGATGCCAAGTTGGGTGCGAGCGATATGAGGGATGCAAACACTGGTCCCTGGAAGAAAAAAATGAGATCCTTTTGAAAATTAAAATGGGAATTGAATCATGCGCATGCGTGTGTGCGTGTGGCATGATGCATGAATTGCCTATGAAATTGAGTTGGTACTATTTGGCATTGAAAATGCAATCATGAAGGTATTGAATGGATCTCTTGTAAGAAGTCTAGGTTGAATTTTTGTAAGCTTGACCGATCCTAACAAGTTTAGTAATGAAGCTTCTCGTGATCTTTATATATGATCTTAATAGGATTATCTATTATGAATTGATAGAACTATTGCAGGTTAACCATGTAATACAAATTGTTAAATTTTAATAATCCATGTTATACATGCTAACCTTCAAGTGTGAACACTATAGGTTAACAAATGAAATTTTTTTTTTCCTATAAGATGATAATATTTATAATTTCTGCTTGCGCTTAGTACGTGACGCTACTGGGATGTCACAATATGCATATACTATATGAGATGTACTAATGTGCAGGGAGGTGTTGAGGCGAGGTAAGTCTTATATGGTGTATGTTTAGGCTACCTCTAGGTGAATTCTCGTCCTAACGAGGGTTTAAGGTGTAGACTCGCTGAGACCTTGTCTCACCCCATTGTGGTTTAAAATTTTCAGGTTCTTAGATGGAGGTACGTCATGCACATTATGGGGTCCCGTAGGAGATGGACTTTTAGCACTCCTATTTCCTTATTGCTGGGACTAACCTGACCCGTGAGCTAGTTGAGTCCATAGTCTAGGTCAAAGAAGGCCTTCCTCACTAGGTACCTCATCGCTTCAAAGCGTGGTTCATTAGCTTTCCCAACGGGGCCCGGGAGGGTCCCATACAAGGTTTTGATGGGCCTCCCGTCAAGACCAAGGAGTGGGAAATAGGGCATCGTATTGATATCGACACCCCTGATGGTGTCGTGGAGGACCCAAAACCCATGATTGGAGAGCCCGGAGCTTAGGTGGCTCAATAGCTCTTTTTGATCTAGATTCCTGTACATAAACCTTAGGTTTTGCTTGACTATATATAAACATGGGTTGTTTGTAAAGTATGTTTTGTGTTAATTGGTTGTCCTGGCTTTCTATCCGATGTTTGTTTGTTGTCTGGAGCTTATTAGTTTGCTTCCACATGTGCATAAATCGATTAGGATGGCAAGCGTCCTAGGAACATCGCAATTTAGTCGACCACTGAGGGATGTGCGTGTGCCTGGGGTTCGAGGCGTGACAGTCTTCTAGATCAATAGTCAAATAAATGGAATACCATTGGCTCCTTGACTCTTCCCTCTTTCGTCTGTTGACTGAGGCTAGACATCAGTGGCCCAAACTGGGAAAGAAAAAAAAAAGGAACAAATTCATTCACATCCATCATCTTAGTACCAATGGCGCCTATTTCATTAAGATTATTAATGAAGTTAACTTTTGATCAAAATCTGGTCGAACCTTGGCATAAAGTTAAGTGTTTACGGGATCAACAGTCTTTAACGCAGTAACAGATCGCCCTTAGTTTCTTTTCAAGTGTTAATAAAACAAGATAATCAAGTCTTTTCACGAAACTTCCCTACATATTGTTTACACTCAACATGCATATAAACACGTGAGTGCTACTTTTGGTACTAATTGGCACACTTGGTATATCATAAATTTCTTTGAGATTTTCCAACTCCGTCTATCCGGTGGTTCAATGGGTGGTTCAAGTGGTTGACCAGCAAAAAAGGCCATCATCTCAAGGGCAAACAATGCAAACCAACCCAAACCAGGTCCTTGATAGGTCTACGTTCGGAAAAATTGCTTGACAAGATTACAAAATCCAATTATGACATGTGAACACAAATTGCCAGCTCTAATGATATGGTGCTGTGATGATTAGGGGTGACTGGCACTAATGATAGGGTGCTTACTTGATTCTAACGTCATCTTCTTGAGGATAAGACAAGGCCAGACAGTGGCATGAAGCTGGCACGGATCAAACAACGACTATTAACACATGAACTAGGTCAAGTTTGTGGTCTTGACCGACCTGCCGCATGTGGCGGCGATTCGAGTTGTGGTTTCCAGTGTTCAACTTGGAGGACAGTCACTCGTCTGATGGTTGGTTCGTTAAAAAATAAGCACCGAAGGGCAGCGGGCTATGAAGGGAAAGATTTGGACGAGTTGTGTTGTCCTGGCACATGAGATTTTCATCCATGGTGAAGTTGAGTCGCAGCTCGTATCAATTCAACGGCGTGATTCTAGGATTCAAAGTCTTTCGAAGTGGATCATGGTAGAGACAATCTGAGGGGGTGGTGGCGAGTTTTGATTGACTTATGTTGGCGAGAGATAAAAGCCTTTTGTACATCACTAGAATGCATTACACAAGTAATTGCAATCATTTGTATAGAACCTAAACTAATATAGAGTACATGCACAATATCATGTTTCTAGACATAATCCGATCATATACAGCATACACGTTATATTTTGCATGTGTGAAACATTTGGTAATTCACAGATGATGTCCATTACAAATATATCTAACAAGTTGTAACATTGTTTCATAAATTAATGTTTTTAATCCGATATTACTATTAGAAGGTCATAGAGCATATAATATTTGTTAATTTGAAGGAAGATTTTCGGCTCATAATTTTGTCACTCTTTACTTTGACTTTAGGCTTTTTCTCTTTTTCAACTTTTAGGAGTTTGAAATCAGGTTAGATTTAATGTCAAACATCTCCCGTTTTTAAAATGAGGAGAGGGAAATTTGAAGCTGGCACTTTAATTTGGTTCATAGCAAGAAATATAGATTTTAAGTGTCTTTGGTTGCGTTAAGTGTGAAAATGAGAAATCGTGATCTTCATCTTCTACAGTACTCTAGGCACTTGGATTTGATGGTTGAACATGAAAATATGAAAGAGTTGAATTAAATATTGGCACAAGGTTGCAAAATTGATCAGGAAATTCTTGTCCATTTGTTATAGGAGAAAGATGTACCAAAAAGCAAAAGATGGTTTCCGAGTAGATGCTGATTCTAGAAATGACAATTTGATGCCATGTGATTCTTCTCCATCAAACATGTGAGAATTCTAGGAAATTTTGAGAGTGAGTTTCCACCGAAAAAGTGACCCACCAGAACAATCCGTCACTGTCAATCAATCGTGACTTCTACGAATTCCCAGTACTGGTCATCTTCTCATGCCCTTTTCTTACGATAAAATGGTTTTTTCTCACTTTAGTTCTAACTTGGGCAAAAGTTAATCAACTTCAAAACAGTGCTAACCTTGATTTCATTTTTTGTCCTCACGCATGCCTCGAAAGCTTTCTCTCTCTATCTTTTTCCCTTTTTCTGTCCACCTTCTCCATGAGAATCCGCCTCCCCCGTTTTTCTCTTTCTTTTATTTTGCCGACTATTTCTCTGTTTTTTTTTCTTTTATTATTAAATTTTTCTTCCTTTTGCCGAGCATAACCCTCTCTCTGCATTGCTCTTTCTTGGAAGTGAAGAAAAGCTCCATCCTTTTTATCAATCAAATCCCGGTCAAGCACACTGGAAAGTAATGAAGAGGATTCTGAGATACTTGAAAGGCATCATGAACTATCGACTTTGTTACCAAGAGAATGATTTATGCCTATTAGACTATTCTGATGCTGATTGAGGTGGAGACCTGGATGAGCGTAAATCGACTTTTGGATATGCGCTCTTGCTCAATGGATGTGTAATTTCTTGGAATAGCAAGAAACAAACATGCACGGATGTTGTACTTAATAAGTACGTCCATGATGGGGTGCGATTGAAATGCATCGTTTCGTCTCGATATGCTACGATAGAAAGACACCATTTGAAAGAGTATTAAGGAAGTGTATAAAAGTCTTCTAAAGATAACCGTTGGCACTGTTGGTAGAACGTACGCTCAGAAATTCCTCTCATTTTCTTGTCTCATTTCCATCAAAAAGAAAAATCAAGCGTTCCATTTCTCCTTTACAGAAACAATTGGCATTTACGTTGTGAAAATCGGATGTTTTCCTCGTGACTACATTCAGACCAATGTGAAGTAATATTGTTCATGATTTATCCGCAATTCAATGATCGTTCCGAGGTAAATTGTTGACTGCACATCGGAAACAAGTAAGTCATCTTCTACCGACTTTCTTCCAACATTGGTATCAGAGCCCGGTCGTGATTTCTGCCTTGTCTTCATCGAATTTTCTCATTTACCACTTGATATCAAGATCAAGAGATTGAATTGTACATTGTCTGGATGTTTATTGCTTGGAAATGCACTCTAAATTGTCGAAAATGGATCAAAGCAAAAAACGGGTTCAAGGTCACGTATATCCGTACGGTTTTGGTATTTTTCGCAATATTTTTTCGGCCAAAATAAATTTTTAAATATACAGGGTGAAAGTACTCGTCGAGATGAGTTCAACGATGGGTCGAGCGCCGCCGAAGAATGCTGAACGCGCCCACAAGCACAGCCAGAAGCCGCTACACATGGGCACTACGTGCTTGACGCACTAGGCATGCTTGCGCGTGAGAGTCACACGCACGTCGGTGAACCAACGCGTGCTAATGTTGCCGTGACGTCATCCAATAGTCGGTAACCGCTGGATGACATCATCGATGATGTCACAGCCAACGGCAGTTGGTTGATCGATTGCCAGCCAGCAGCCCGACCCGCTACCCAACTCGCGACTCGACTCGGACTCGACCCGACCATTGACCGGTTAAAATAGTCAGACCGGTCAACCGGTCCGGCAGTCAAACCAGTCGGACCCGCTAGGGGCCTTTTATGCTCGCTGGCGCATGCACCACACACGCCACACACTCAGGCGGCGTGTGTGGGCGCGTGGGATGCAGATGGGAGCGTGGTCGGCGGCGTTTGGTTCATATGGATGTTCAGTACACTGTGGTATAATTATTTTCTATATTTGAGTTTTATAAATGTATGAAATTGTGTACAGAACCCTAAGTACACGTATTTTTAGGGTATAAATACATACTTTATTCATTTTTGCTTGTATTTTCTTATGTTTTAGGAAATATAGTAGCTAGCATTTATGAAAACGATGTCATATATGCTGTGTAGAGCTTGGTTCGATGTTAGCATGTATATAGTTTAATATACTGGCAATTTTCTAGTTCCAAGAAAATTCGAATAATGGTAGGAAATCCTTGTTTTTCCGTTACATGTTGAAGTGCGGTTTTGATTGTTGTTACAGCATGATTGTTTTTTTTTGTACGTTGGTTCACATGAGGTTATGTAATTATTTTTCTAGTGGGAGTTCGTAGGTTGGTATAATTCAAATGAGCTCTCACCTAGAACTTAAAATTTGTGCAAATTAAACTAATTAATGATAATAAAACAATTGTACTTAGGAGCTAATTGAGAACATAGTGAACTTTCATTTCTATGCCTTTTGTTGAATTATTATTAATTTAGTTTGTCTTTGCTGCAAATTAAATATGTGTGTTACTCTGAAAAATGTGCTAGTAATGATTCCGTGTTTATTATGTCAATGTATTATAGCAATTGATTATGGCTTCGGCATTCAAGACCATTGTCGCTGACCTCAATAAGGGTGAGAAGTTGAACGATGACAATTATGATATTTGGCACCAAAAGGTTCAGTACATCCTTGAGGAGCAAGAGGTTTTGGAAACCCTCAACCACACCATGGATGAACCTGAGCATGGAACTTCAGTTCCATATAGGAGAGATCTAGAAGCTTATCAAACTTTGGAAAAAGAAAAATAGCATTGCTCGCACCATGTTGCTAAGCTGCATGCAAGATGATCTCATATGTGAGTTTGAAAGTTATGATAAAGCTCAAGCAATGTGGATTGCTTTGAAAAATAAGTTTGGGGGTACATCTGCCACTAAGTTGAGAAGACACACCATCAAGTTTGACACATACAGAAAGCGCCTAAATGTAACAATGAGGCAACATCTTCGGGAGATGTCAAACATGATTCGTGAGCTAAAGTTAGCAAATCACTCCCTTATTGATGAACAGTAAGTTCAAGCTATTATAAGGTCTCTTCCTGATAATAGATCAACATGACACATAATAAGAATATTGTCACTTTTGATGATATAGCACATCATTTGGGATTAGAGGATGAGCGCCTAAAGACTACGAGATCTTCTACCCATGCTTATGTTGCTGAATCGAGTTTGCGCAAAGCTTCAGGCTTCAAGCATAAAAGGAATCATCAATTAAACAACAAAGGAAAGAAGACTGATCAGGCACCTAAGAAGACTAAGATCTTCTAACAGAAGAAGTGTGGTGGGAAGAAGGACAATGACAAAATGAAGTGCTACAACTGTGGCAAGACAAGTCACTTTGGTCATGAATGCACTGAGCTGAAAGAAGTACCCTATTACTCAATTACTTAAAGTAATGCTTTTGTTTCTAACACTATAATGCTTGTTGAATCTCATTCAATGTGGACTGTAAACTCAGGAGCAACAGACCACGTAGCTAGAGACCGAGAAGCATTTGTGAAGTATCGTCAGATACAGTCTAGAAGATGGATATATGTTTAAAATAACTCAAGAATTGAAGTGAAGGGTATCGACATATGTAAATTAATTTTATGTGGTGATCGAATCCTATTCCTACATGATGTCCTCTATGCCCAGGATATTTGACGAAACTTGGTCTCCGTAGTTGTTATTCTTAGCCTAAGTTATGTATTGGATTTTCATGGTGATTGTGTTGACATTTTGTTTGGAACAGTTTATCATGGTTCAGGTCATGTATTGAATAGTTTTATGGTGTTAGACATTGATTATGATTAGTATAATGTTAATGTCGATGGTTGTTTTTCTTTAATTGCATCTTCTAGTAATGTTGAGATTGATGCAAGTACTTGGCATGCTAGATTAGGTCACATCGGGTTACAAAGAATGCAAAGATTAGCTAGAGAAGATCTTTTTGGATCACTCACTAATGTTAATCTACCCGTATGTGAACATTGTCTAGCGGGAAAAGCAATTAGAAAACCATTCAATAAAGGGACTAGAGTCGAATTTCCATTGCAACTCAATTTGTGGTCCTTTGAATGTGAGGGCGAGGCATGGAGCCTCATATTTTATCACTTTCATAAATGACTTTACGCATTTCGGTTATGTCTTTCTGATCTCCCATAAGTCAGAAGTATTAGACTGCTTTAGACGATATATAACGATGGTAGAAAATCAGTTGAACAAAATAATAAAAGGTATTGAATATTTATCGGAGCAATTCAAGACTCTTTATGATGGAAAGAGAATTGTATAGCAATTGACTATTCCTGGTACTCCACAATAAAATGGGGTAACTGAGAGAAGGAATAAAACCCTATTGGAAATGGTTAGGTCTATAATAGCGCAAGCGAATGTATCTATCTCCTATTGGGGAGATGCATTATTAACTGCTGCCTATGTACTTAACCGAGTGCCCTCAAAATCAGTCACTCCCACCCCTTATGAATTATGGACTGGTAGGAAACCAGACTTAAGTAATCTACATCCATGGGGATGTGTAGCTTATGTTCATGATTCTTCCCATAAATATGGCAAATTAGGTCATAGAGGGAAGAAATGTATCTTTATAAGATATTTGAACACTCCAAAGGGTACGTGTTCATAGGTGAACAAGCTGATGGAAGTATGAAATAGAGTCACGAGATGTCACGTCATTGGAGAATGTTTTTCTTAATAGAGGTGAGATTGATAAGGACTTCAAATTATATGAGATGGAAGAATAACACACATATTAATGTTGTAGAGAGAAATGAAAATTTACCTCAACATACAAGACCTAGTGGGAGTGTTGCTCGCCTGATGAACTGAATTCAAGATAAATTCAGTTACATAAAAGTAATCGTAAAAGTATTCGTCGTTATTATTTTGAGATTGAAGTGAAGTATTCACGATTGCTTGGAAAGATGATGCCGAGCCTAAGACTATTCAAGAGACTCTCTCATCCTCTGATAAGGAAGAATGGAGAAAAATTTTGGAAGATGAAGTGGAGTCAATGAGGGCAAATCATGTCTTGGACTTGGTTGATTTACCACCCAATTGCAAGGCCATTGGAAACAAGTGGGTCTTCAAAATTAAGCGAAGGGTAGATGGATCTATTGAAAAGTATAAGGCTCGTTTTGTGGTAAAAGGTTATACTCAACAAGAGGGTATAGATTATGACGAAACATTTTCACCAATTGTAAGGTTTGCCTCAATGCACCTTATCCTAGCCATCGTTGCACATTTGGACCTTAAATTACATCAAATGGATATAAAGACGGCATTTCTCAATGGAGAACTAGATGATGAAATCTATATGAAACAACCAATAGATTTTATAGTTAAAGGTCAAAATCATAAAGTTTGCAAACTTCATCGCTCAATTTATGGTTTTAAACAATCATCTAAATAGTGGTATCATCATTTTCATCGAGCCATAATGTGGCACCCCGAAACACCTTAGGTCGCCACAGGCACCTATTGCTACAACTAATGGACACTAATTACATCTCTTAGAAGAAGCGTCACAGTTCATAGAGATTTTTTTTTTAAAACGGTCCCAGCGCTACTCATTAGCGGAAGCATAATTTAATATCGCAATCTTTCCCTCCAACAATCATGATATAATGCACACCACTAAGTACCATAGGAAAAGATAAAGCCATGCCACTTTTATTTACATATTTTCATGATGGATTTTTCTCGGGTCGATACAACAAAAGAAAGCCAAGATTTTTAGCTACACTTGGCCACATCCCAAAAAGATACTACGACCCCTAAAATGATCACATGGCATCCTCTCCCTACCCCTCACGCGGCCATCACACCCATCCTGGTGCATCAGGCGGTGGTGGCGGTAACATCCCCCTAAACACTCCATCTCGGCAGACATGAACTGACAAAAACTCCTGAATAACAGGGCCTTCAGCTAGGCCTACATCGTACATAACCAGCACCCGCACTGGCACAAAAGTCAGTCCAGGGACGAGGATGCAGTCGATCTCCGTACACTCTACCTCTACATCCGATGGGAGGCCATAGAAGGTGCCCTGCGTGACTGTAGGAAGTGGTATCTTTCTAATTTGAAATGTTGATCCCCGAAGGGGTGAGTACAACCACTTAGCAGGTAAAGGACCAATAAACCACTCAATGCGTCATGTAATACAATCATCACAATCATAGCATCACATGTCATTAAAGCATACATGCACAATTTACCTTGATATCATGCACATGTCATCACACCTCATGTACATACATCATCATATAGTCATCATCATCATGTCATTCACTTACCATCATCATGTCACATGTACCATCATGCCATAGGTGCACATACATCCATGCACTCACCATCATCATGCATCCATGCACTCATCATCATCACATCACATGTACCATCATGCCATAGGTGCACATATATCCATGCACACACCATCATCATGCATCCATGCACTCATCATCATCATGCATCCATGCACTTATCATCATCATATCACATGCACTCATCATCATCATGTCATACATATACCATCATGCATGATTCGATTTCAATTTCCCAATTTCATCCTTTCATTTTGGGCCGCCACATTTCTCTTTCCGGGACCAATGTTTGCATCCCACATTTATCACTCGCACCCCACTTGGCATCACGAGAACCATCCGGCACAATACCTGACGGGCATCCGGCACAATACCTGACAGGCATCTCGTACCCCAAATATGGCATCCCAAAATTCAAAGTCAAGTTATAAGGTGTGTTAAAGCCTCTAATTAGGCAATGAAATTTCCTATGGTTTATGCTTTAGCCATTAGTCTCTTTTTAAGATTAGGTGATTTGTGTTTATGTTCATGAGATTTTAAATATTGTAGATTAATAATGATAATCTATGCTTGGCCATGCACCTTATGAATTAAATAAAATGTCACAAGACTTTGGCCATGTGGAATTTAAAATTTAAAATTCATAGAAGAAATTATAAAAAGGAAAATTTAAATTTTATTAGGATGGGCTTTAGGCCCATTGGCCAAAGCCTTGATGGGCCAAGCTAGTCGGCCCAATTAGGCCCACGAAAGGGGGCTGTCAACCGGCCCAAGAGGAGGCCCAAGAGAAGAAGGCCCAAGCCCATGCATGAGCTTTGCCAAGTGGCAAGAAGGAGCTCATGCATTGGCCAATTGAAAGGCAAAACAATGATTACTAATGATGAGGTTTAGAGGGGGAATAAAAGGGAAGGAAATGAGAGAGAGTGGCCGGTTGCTTTGTTCGGCCAAGGGAGAGAAACCGTACGAGAGAGAGGGAGAGAGTGGCCGAGAGAGGAGAAGCCGAGAGGGAGAGGAAGGAGTCGTCGCCGTTCACCGCCGTGTGCCACCGTGTTCGCCCCGTGTGCCGTCGTCCGTTCAGTCTAGAGGCAAGTTGGGGTCCTCTTGCTGCTCTTGCATGTGTGTGTGTTACATGCATGTTTGGTATAGTGTTGAATTTGAGTGATTGGAAGAGAGAAACCGAAGCTATAATGACTTGTTCTTGAGTGATGTTGCTGTTTTCGTTTGAATCCGCCCGAGTCAGACTTTTGTGAGAGCTTGCATGCATGTTTAGAGTTCGATTTTGGTTTTGATCTATTCATGAAAGTTGTATATAAAATCTTAAAATACAACATACTAAAATTTGGTGTAAAGTGATGGAGATTTAAGGGGTTAAACTCTCATCCTACGGAGACCTCAGATCTGGATCGATTTCACTGACCTTTTGATGGATTTGTGGTTGCATGTTGATTTGTGCTAAGAATCTATCTTCGATTTCTTCATGAAAGTTGTAGGGGACATCTTACAATACAACATACTCAAATTTGAAGCGAAATGAACAAGTATAACCTAGTAAATCGACTAAATCTTGGAGACGGTAATTCTGGAGATGTAATACAGGACACCCGAGACTTCATGGACCTAAACAACGACTATAATCTGGATATTTGACTTAGATATCTTCATGAAACTTGTAGAAAACATCTTGATGTAAAACATATCCAAATTTCAGAGGAAACGAAGAAGGATAGGTAGGTGAAAACTCAGTATTTCGGAGAAGCATGCACTGGACGTTTCGGTGTTGGATCCAGAAGCTTCGTGGGACTGTAGAAATTAATCTAGAACGAATCTGGCTTGTAAGTCTTCATGAAAAATGTACGTTAGTGTCTTGGCTATAACTCGGTAAAATTTCGTAATTTTTGGAGGTCGTATGAATATTTTAATCAAATTATTTCAGAAACTGTGCATTCTGATTTCATCCGAAAATTTCATGCTATTTTGTATGAATTATGGAATTGTGTGGAATTCTATTTTGGCCATGTATTTTGCATGAAATCATTATCCTATTGTCTTGATTATCACTTGCCTTAATTTTATGATTTTTGAGAATCATATAGGTATTTGAATTAAATATTTTTGAAAGTGGCACAAGCTGGAATTTAAATAAATGCAAAAGGGCATGATAAATGGATTGTTTTAATTGGCATAAATTCCATAAATTTTATGAATAATTGTACCATGTTGCATGTATGATGAGGTCTTGATGTATGCATGACAATGAATCGAGATGCATGTGTGAATTCAAATGTTGAACATGATTGTTGATTTCCAATACATCATATGCCATGCTAAATTGAGACCGAAATTGGTGAACATGGATAATGAAAAATGAGGAGATTGTTGTGGCGGATGATAATGCCCTGGGAGTATCAGGATAGCCGGGATAAGGGGTGCCGGAAGTCGAATTGTATTGAGATACAAGGCCGGATGGCCCTGGGAGTTTCAGGATGCCGGAAGCCCTAGAGGTTTGTGCCCAGGGGGATGCCTCGCGACGCCAGTTGGGGTGCGAGATGCCCGGCCAGGGAGTGTAAATGCCGAAAGCCTCGGAGGTCTTTGCCCAAGGGGATGCCTCGTGATGCCAGTTGGGATGTGAGATGCCCGGAATGTGGGGGGCCGGATGCCCAGTGGCCTGGAATGGCTGAATGCCGAAGGTTTCTCTCACGATGCCAGAATGAGGCGCGGGTATATAATATGAGATGAAATTGGTGACCGAGGAAGGGTGATGTGGTGATCGAATGGAAAGTTAAAAAGTGGAAAAATTGAACTATGGCATGATGATATGCATGATATGATGATATGATATGATATGGCATGATGATATGCATGATATGATGATGATCACCCATGGCATGATGATGATATGCACATATGATGATGATGATATATGATATGGCATGATGATATGCATGATATGATGATGATCACCCATGGCATGATGATGATATGCACATACGATGATGATGATGGTGATATGCACATATGATGGTGATGATGATGATGATGATGATGATGATGATGATGATATGCACATATGACATGATATGATGATGATGATATGCATATGTGATGTGATATGATGATGATCACCTATGGCATGATGATGATGTTACATGATATGATATGATGATGTCGTGATGACGATATGAGTATGACATGATGATATGCATGTATGTGTTATGATTGTGATGATGATGCATGATAGTATATGCATGGCTTTAAGATAAGTAATGCCTGGAATGCATGTGTGGCTTGTATGATGCATTGAGTGGCTATTGGATTCATTTACCTGCTGAGTGGTTGTACTCACTCCTTTTGGGGACCAACATTTCAGATTAGCAGCATGCCGCTCCCTGCCGTCACGCGGGGTGTGTTTTACGGTCTACCATCCGATGTCGAGGTCGAGTGCGAGGAGTTTGGCTGTCCTTCTGTGCCTAGATTGACTTATATTCAAGTGCGCTGTTTAGTCATGTACGACGTAGACCTGGCTGGGGGCCCGGTTGTCCAGGAGTTCATCTCTGTCCACATTCGCCGCGACGGTGTGATGAGAGGGATGTTGCCGCCGCCACCGCCTGATGCACCAGGTTGGGTGTGAGGGCCCGTGCGTGACGAGTAGGAGCTGGATTTTTGGGGATAGTTAGCCAACACTGATGATGGGGATTGTTGCACGTGAGTTGTAGCGGGGCGAGGGTTCTTTTTGGGGTTTTAGGCCGGACAAGGCTGAGTCCTGGGTTTTCCTTTTGATGTATCGACCCAAAGAAATCCCATCTTGAAAATATATGTAAATAAAGTGTCGTGGCTTGTCTATTAATCATGGTGATTAGTGGTGTGTATTTGTATCATGGTTGGTAGGGGGAGAGATGGTGATGTTTTATTTTGCTTCCGCTAATGAGTCGCGCTGGGACTGTTTAAAAAAAAATGTCTATGAATTACGACGCTTCTTCTAGAGAGAGGTAGTAAGGTGTAACGTTGGTGCCTGTGGCGACCCTTGAAGGGTTCGGGGTGTCACACCAAATGGCATCACGAGGCATCCCTCGGCACAATACCTACCGAGCTTCCGGCTCCCCCACTCTCCGGGCATCTCGAAACTCCCGAGGACCCTCCAGCATCCGGCCATTCAAGGCCACCGGGCAACCGGCCGTACCCTTCTAGCCAGGCATCCCGACACTCCTGGGGCATCGTTGGCTCACACCTCCGACGGCCTTCTCACTTATCTTAATTCACATCTTCAATTATAGTTCAACTTTAACATGCCATACGATGTGATGGCAAACAAGATCATTTTCATCCTTTGATTCATATATGCATGCAGCAAGACACAATCATTCATAACAATACAATTCATGGAGTCCATACAATTTAGAATAGTCCATATATCATGCCTTTTTGAAGTTTATTAAATTCCAGCTTGTACCATTTTAGAAAACATTTAAATTAAAAATCCATATGATTCCCAAAAATCATGAAATCAGGACATGTGATAGACAAGACAATAAGGTAACAATTTCATGGAGAACACATGCCCAAAAGAGTTTCACACAAGAAGATATAATTCACACAAATACAGCATGTAATTTCGGATAGAAACAGATTGTGCAGTTTTTGAAATATTTCGATTAAAATATCCAAATGACCTCCGAAAATTATGAAATTTTACCAGTTTATATTTAAGACCCTAAAGTAGATTTTTCATCAAGGAATATAGACCATATTAGTTTTAGATAATTTTCTATAGGTGTCTGAAACTCCTGTTTCTAGCACCGAAACGTCCAGTATAGCTATCTCCGAAATATCGAATTTTCACCTACTTATCCTTCTTTGTTTCCTCTGAAATTTTGATATGTTGTGCCTCAAGAGGTCCCCTACAACTTTATTTAAGGGATCTAAGTGACATTTTAAAATAATAGTCACCATATGGGTCCAAGAAGCCCGGGTGTCCAGTACCGTATTTCCAGATTTACCTTCTTCAAGAGAAAGTCGATTCACTAGGATAAACTTTCTCATTTTACCTCAAATTTTAGTATGTTAGTCTTTAGGATGTTATATACAAGTTTCATGAAGAAGTCCAAGAGAAATTCTCGGTAAAAAGCAACATGCAACCCACAAAACTACCAAAAGGTCAGCAAAGCAGTTCCAGATCTAGTGTCTTCGTAGGAGGAGGTTTTTTCCCCTTAAAACTCAACCATTATGTACCAAATTTTAGTATGTTATAATTTGAGATGTTATCTACAACTTTCATGAAGGAGTCGAAGTCAAAATTTAACTCGAAACATGCATGCAAGCCTCCACAAATTTCTGAGTCAGGCGGTTTACACGAAATCAGCAAGCTTTTTCAAGAACAAGTCACCCTAGCTTCGGTTCCTTACCTCTAAACACCCAAGATTCAACACCATTTCAACCACACATGAAAGAAACACATGCAAGAGTAGAAATTGATCCTAACTTTCCTCTAAGATCAAGCGGACGACGGCACACACGGAAGGCGAATGAACGGCGAACGGACGGCGACGGCTCCTTCTTCCTCCTCTCTCGGCTTCCCCTTCTCTCTCGCAACTCTCTCCCTCTCTTTGGCTTGGCCAAATCCCTCAACCGGCCACTCTCTCTCCCCCTTTTGTTTCCCCTAAACTCCATCATTAGCAATGATTAAGGGCCACCCACAATGGCCAATGCATGGGACTTTCTTTTTGCCACTTGGCAAAGCATGCAAGATGGGCTTAGGCTTGGAAGAAGTGGGCCAGCCACTCCTCCCCTCCTTGGTCAACGGCCACCTCTCCTTGGGCTTCAATGGGCCGGCCATTTGACCCACCAAGAGTCCAAGCTATTGGGCCTAAGGCTCAAACCTAATTAAAATCAAATTTCAACCTTCTTTTTAAATACTAATTAAATCATTATTAGACTAAAGTACTATAGGGTAAATTAAATAACTAAACACTTAAAATCACAAATCCATAGATTCTAATTCACGATACATATGGCCAAAGATAAGTCATCCTCTTCTAAGATTTATCCATTTAAACTCGGCCATAGATCTCAATATAAGACATTAATTGGAGCACCCCTATTGACTGGCAAAGAATTTCAGGATGCCACACATAACAACTTTTGGTTTCATGATGATCGAAGAAGATCACTATGTATATGTCAAGCAATCCAAAGATAAATTTATGATTTTATCACTTTATGTGGACGATATTCTATTGGCTGGAAATGATAAGGTTTTCGTTATCACCATAAAAGAATGATTGCCCTCCAACTTTGAAATGAAGGACATGGGAGAAATTGTTTATATATTAGGAGTTAAGATCGAAAGAGATCGATCAAGGAAACTCCTTACTTTATCACAAGAGTCTTATATTATGAAGATTCTTGAACGTTTCAATATGCAATACTATAATCCCATTGATACCCAAGTCATGCAGGGTAAAAGCCTAAGTACTAAAATGTGTCTTAAGACTCCAGAAGAAAATAAATTAATGGAAACTATTCCTTATGCTAATGCGGTCGGAAGTTTGATATATGCTATGATGTATACTCCACCCGACATATGTTATGCCGTGGGATTGGTGAGCCAATATCAATCAAACCTGGTCAAGCACACTGGAAAGCAATGAAGATGATCATGAGATACTTGAAAGGCACCATGGACTATCGACTTTGTTACCAAGGGAATGATTTACGCCTATTAAGCTATTTTGATGTTGATTGGGGTGTAGACCTAGATGAGTGTAAATCGACTTCTAGATATGCGTTCTTACTTAATGGAGGTGTAATTTCTTGGAATAGCAAGAAACAGACATGCACGGCCTTGTCTACTAAGAAGGCATAATTTATTGCATGTGTTTGTCATAGTGCAAGAAGCAGTATGGCGAAAATGTTTCTTGGAAAATTTAGCCACTGTCACTGAGGTTCCAAGATCGATGATATTTTATTGCGATAGTCAAGTAGCCATTGTCTAAGTATCATGGAAGGATGAAACACATTGACATAAAAAAAAAAAAAAAAAAAAAAAACATAAGAGATATAATAGCGCAGAAAGAAGTAATCCTACAATACATTTTAACCAATAAAATGGTTGCTAATCTATTTACGAAAGTTGTTCCTAGAGACATATTCGGTTTATGTATATGTGGACATATGTATTGTACTTGTTTATTTATTAGTGACTTGATGCTTTATCAATAAGTACAAATCTATTATGAGACTAGCACAAACACATATTTTATTGAAAAGTATGTCAGCAGGCAATGATTGGCTCACTCACACGAACAATCGCCTCAAGTGCTATAGTTAGCATGTTGAGATGAGACATTATGTATAAATAAATTCTGAAGAGCAAGTTTAGTACATAAAATAATATGTTGTCTTGATTGGAGTAAAGATGAGGTATATGTTTTACTTATAATAAAACCAAACATAATAGTCCCACAATCATGTATGCTTGAAAGATGTCGGATACTAGTACTTAATTGGGCACTATAAAAAGCGAGCTGATCTAGCACTCGAGCTAAACATGAATACGTGAGAAGCACGTGACTATGTTTAGATTAAGATCCCTATAGTATAAATATTTAATAAATGACATACGCTCTTATAGAAAGATAAGTCTACTATAGTATTTAATTCATACTACACGCGCATTGTATGACCGACAAGTGAATGTGAGTAAAATTATCCCTATTTACTCATCGTGTAATTCCTTGAGGTAATTTATAATTTACCTCATTTTGTGCCCTATGTTACTTCTAACTATGTTCTCAAAGTGAAAGATTAATGTTGCTACTTTAGCATGTTACCGGCGGTCATGAATAGATATGGCTTTATGGGACGTGTCTAGGAAAGCAGTTGTTATAAAATAGAGAGAGACATAAGTGTGATGGAAGACTATTATTGTTTTACATCTATCATATGTATTTACTGGTCGACCAATTATATCACCTTATGTGGTTGCGGATATAATTGTAAATACATTGTGTTTTTAGAATAGTCAAGTATAGCCTTTAAGAAATAGATATACTTAGATTGATGTAACAAAATATAGCTAGGGCACTGTAAGATATCAATTGTTTATTTCTTTTTAGGATTGTAACCATTATGACATCCCTAAGCGGTGCATAATTTGAGCTCCCAAGTACGGATGTACTCACTAGTCGCACAGCTTATTTGCCAGTATGAATTATTTTGTAAAGTTGATGAATATTGAATGCCTTATAATCTTAATAGAACTCTATCAAGCTCATCATGTCCGAGTGGGAGATATTATACTTAATCAGTACCTCCATGATGGGTTGCGATTAAAACACACCGTTTCCACAATTCAACAATCATTTCGAGGTAAATTGTTGACTGCGCATCAAAAATAGATAATTTGTCTTCCGCCGACTTTCTTCCAACACTTTTCTTTTTCGAGCTCTCTTTCACAATGATTATATGCTGAAAAAATCGCCACCCCGCTTGGCCGAGAATCCTATGCTTTTTATGCCCAAATTCTCGTTTTCTTTTGGCCATGAATTTCAGTCCCTGAATGCCGAGATTGCTCCCTTCATCAAGATGGAAATTGCATGGCCATTTCCTCCTTTGATTCTCCTTTGCCTTTTCTTCCAACATCGACATGCGCAGCCAAACAAGACCTTCTTCCATCTTATGTGTTCAAACTAGAATTGACATCGAAAAAAGGTGTTGACTGATTTGAATTACCCTTACTGTCCTTGAATGTTCGCACTTCCTTTAATTTCGTTAGGTTGAGTTAAATTTGCTTAGGGCAGGACCCACGCGGGCTTAGTTTTGGAACCTCATGGATGGATCCATGCGTTGCTCGATGCAAATGCGTCATGCCCAAAATTTAAACATGAAGAAATGCAATGAAAACTATGAACGCAAGATCGATAATTTTGTTTGGGGTCAAACTCTGTAACGCCCTAGGTCTCTACTGTACACATATTGTCCGCTTTTGACACTAAGTTCTCACGGTTTTGTTCTTCTCAGGGCAGCCCATACTACACCAAGAAAACGTGTATGTACAGTTAAAGAGCCCTTTGCCTTATAAGGCAGCCTAGACCTCCCTCCCTAGGCGATGTGGGACAAGAGATGGCCCCTTCCTGTGCGTGTCCGGGGCTCGAGGCACAGATGAACCACCATCCCTCCTCCCCGCGCATCGCCACTTGGGCCGTCACACTCTCTACTCCTTAAGAGCACAACGTTCTTGCTGTGACCCCACATGTGGTCAAGAGTCGGCTCTAATATCACTTGTAACACCCTGGGTCTCCACCTTACACATGTTGTCCGCTTTAGATAGTAAGTTCTCATGATTTTTTTCTTCTTGGGGCAGCCCATATTATCCCAAGAAAATGCATATGTACAGTTAGAGGGCTCATTGCCTTATAAGGCAGCCCAGAACTCCGTCCCTAGGCAATGTGGGACAAGAGAGGGACCCCCTCCCTGCACACGTCCGGGGACCGAGGCGCGAACGCACCGCCATCCCTCCTCCCCTCGCACCGCCACCGGGGCCGTCACAAACTCTATCGAATTCCATCCTTAATTTTCTTATTAAATGAATAAGAAATCTCCAGATGAAAATTTCAGTGTCAAATGGCACAAACTAATTTAATTGTAAAATAGTGTATCTAACACTTGCACCGCATGTAATATGTCCATGAGATAAATCTTACATACTCTCATAAATAAGATAATAAACATAAGTTGATGTGTATAGGAAGTTCAGAAACTACTATGGACATTGAGACTTACTAACGATAGATAGCTAGCTAGAAAACTATCTTTTTCTTTTTCGATAATTATTTATTGCATGGAAAAATTTCTATTTACTGATAGGTGGATACTTTTTTAGTATAAAAGGAGTTACTAATTAAAATTATATTGATTTTCTATTATTACTTTGTAGCTTTCCTATACCAAATTAAAAAATGGAAATACCATAGAAAACCTCAAACTGATACACATATGATAAATTTACCCAAAACTAATTTTTTTACTATCAAAACCCCCAAACTGATACACCTTCGACAAATTTACCCCATGTCACGCCACAAACCTTCCCTCGTCGCAAGAACGTGAAATCTGCGGGATCAATTTATGACGTCTCAGGAAGCATCGCCGTCCTATTACTTTTATCTTTCAATTAAGCACATGCAAAATTATTAAATTATAACACCCAATTAACAAACAAGAAACATATGGTAAAGAAAACACATATATAAACACACTAGTTATATTATGCTTCATTAGGATTGGAAAATTGCATTTACAAGTTTGCCTAGTTGGGCCATTCCAATTACATCAAAAAAGGATAGAGGGTTAGTTTTAACTCCTCTATGAGGGCGACTATCAAAAAGGGTTCCCATTGGAAGGCTAGCTTTCTATCGCTCAGGCTCGATGTCATAGTCGGGATCAGAGTCGAGGTTGTCCATAATGTCATCGGGAGGGTTCGCCACTGTGACATCCTGATTTTCAACCCTGCTTTCGACTAAATGAAATGGGCTTTTTATCAACGCACCTACAGTCTTTTTCTCTGAGCTGATCACTCACGAGATAACTAATTTATCAGGTGAAGCCGTTAAAGAATATAAACATGACAAACTTAAGAATTCGATCAGAAATCAATTGCTCAACCGTGCTAATCTACAAAGATCAATATGGCACCGTAAAAAATCGATTTGAAACCAGAGATAAGTCGATTCAACAAAGACATGTGATTAAAGTGTGAGTGATTCCACCTGATTGCAAAATTATTGTTAAACAACATTAAACCGATTTTTCTGTCATTTCTATATCTTATGATTGTATTTGAAACCTTGAGATTTTTACAACAACTAAGAGTTGCCTATTAGTTGGAGATGTACAATGTGGATCGAAAATAATCGACCACGGGTCGATTGCGCTAAAAATTCCTAAAACTACTTGGTAGGTTAGGTCACACTAAAATCGCGTCCGGTTGAAATTAACCATGAAATTGAGCCCAGTTTCAGGAACCGAAAGTTTTAGCGTGTCACAATTCATTTATAGGATATCGTCTCATCTTTCGGAAAAATCTCGTTGGGTCCGAGATTTTTCAAAAAAATCGGATTTCGGATAAATTGGAAAATGAAAGTAAATTCGGATAGGAGAGGGAATGCTATTTTTGCTATCCAAAATTGGTTATTTGAGGGAAATAAAATGCAAGAAAGTATTTGGGGGACCAAGAGATATGCATGAAAGCTTGTGGGACCAAGAAATAATGAATATGGATATTTTCTATTGACTTTCTCCCCCTTCTTCAGCTTCTCACGCACGCCAGCAGCTGATCCCCCTCCTTCATTGCTTCTGCCTTCTTTTTATTTTCCTTTCTGTTCAATCATTCCCCCTCCTTGGACGAACTGCTTCTGCCCTCTCTTTTATTTTTTTCCTTTGAAGCTCAACTCCCCCACGCCAATTTTTCTGCTCCACCATCTACTACCATTCTCCTTTTCGTTTCTCCCCTGCAGCTGCCACGGAAACACCACCGCTCCATCTCCTCTGAATCTCCCTTCCGCATCCACATGTCCTCCACCTCAGCCCATTCCTCCTCACGAATGCCATCTCTCCCTCTCATTCTTCGCTGCAACTAACCACTTCATTTCCCTCCATCTTCCCAGCTCGTCGTGTGCCCTAACTCCAACGAAACCCCCCACCATCCGGCGTCCTCTCCACCCACCACCATCTAGCTTGCCATCGTCCTTATCCACCGCCACCAGTAGCCCTTGCTCCAGCTCAACTCGGAGACAAATCTCAGCTTGGGCTGAGATTTGTTAAGGCCATTTCCAACCCGATCGGACCTTCGTGGGTGACATCATAGTTACGTGTGGCACCCATTGAACGGCCCCCGATCTATTAGGGTCGCCACTGTTCGCTTACTTTTTACTTGACCTGATAATATGTCACTCTGATGCCAAAGAGTTATAATAAGTCTATAAGTCTTGGGGGTTTATATTTTTTTTTCCATAGGTCCATACGCAAAAATATGGCAGAAGCGTATCCAACAACTCCCTTCCCTATATTAAGAAAACGATGCACACCAACTAAACATTTGATAAGTTAAAGCCGAACACCTTTATTTACATAAAGCAGAAGGACATCTTTAGTGGGTACATCAAAATGCCAAGGTCTTCTATACTCGGTTATACTTCAAAAGATGACCGACATCTTTTCCAACAGTCGTATACTTAAAGTCCATCGATCAGTGTCGATGTCCAAAAGTTTCTTTCTTTGCTATCTTCCTCCTCGCGGTCATATCCAACCACTCGATCCATCTACCGGTGGCAGTGGCAGCAGAAGTATCTTGTCTAGTCTGAAATGTTAGCCCCCAAACAGGGTGAGTACAACCACTCAACAGTAAAAGATTCATCAAGCTATATCAAGCAGTACCATCAATATCTAGACTCATATAGGATAGACAAGATAGGCAATCAATGAATGAGTATGTATCCAAACCATATAACTCTTCAATGCAATGACCAGTGCATTTCCAACCAATAAGAAGCATCATGTCCAGTCACACAAGTCCCGATCATAGGGCCAAACTGTAATGACACGTCTCATTCCATGCCATACAATTTAGTCCTATAACTAGACCATACACACACTTAGTGGAACCATCATTTTTAATATTCAAAAGGTTTCACCCCCCAGAGGACCAATGTTTGCGTCCTTCTGGGATTCCGCACCCAACCCTGGCATCGCGGAACCTCTGGCACACACCTCCGGGCATCCGGCACACACCTTCGAGCATCTCGCATCCCACTTGGCATCACGAGGAATCGCCGGGGCTCACCATGAAAATGGTTACCCCTGCCTTCTGGAATTACGTACCGACATACCACCAGGCATCCCTTGGAATTACGTACCGATATACCACCGGGCATCCCGAAACTCCCGGGGAAAATCCTCTGGGCATGTATTCAAAATACAACCAAGCATCCAAAGGGCATCGTTGACCTGAGGGTCTAACGACAACAATTTACATCTTAATTTCAGAAAAACACCTTTCAATGAAATGACAAAATGTCTCTTGAGTCTCATCACATCTCAATAGTGCATGATATGCCAATGCCAGTATCATCATGTCACAATGTATATTCACATATATGTCTCACTTTCAAAATAGCATTTGATGCAATAATGTCAAAGCTTTCAATCAACTTTTGATGTCATATGATATGCTAAATGTCACCATGTATGCTGTATAAATAACAACCCAAGATATCACATCTCATAGAGTAATTCATTTGTTCTTGAAAATAAAATAATTTTCGGATAAAACATAATGCACTCCTTTAATTAAAATTCTGGAAAAATTAGTAAACAATCTTAATAAATTTTGAACATTTAACATGTTATAAATGAGATCTATAGAAAAAGGTTTCATGAAGAACACCAAGTCAAAAGAGCTTCGTACGAGTCACTATGGTCATGCATCACAGCCTTAAAATTTCAAACATCACCATTGCACAGTTTTATTCACAAATTCGGTATAACCCCTAAATCAACTCAGACAATTCTGAAAATTTGATATGTTATAGAAAAAACCTAGAGGTAAAAATTTCATGCAAAACTCGAAGTCAGATTCATGATAGATCAAAAGTTATAATCACCATAACTCTCCCTAACCCTCGGTAACGATTTCCAGATTAACAATTTCAGAGAAAAATCGTTTTGCCGACCAATACTTGTCCGTTTCTTCTAAAATTTTAGTATGTTACTCCTCAAGATATTATATACAAATTTCATCAAGGACACGAAGTCAAATTTCAACTAGATAATTACAGTTTGCTAGTTGAAGAACTACTCCTATACCTTCAAATTTCAACTAGATAATTACGGCCAAAGGTCAGTCTGTTTTTCCATGAAACAGTTTGCTAGTTGAAGAACTACTCCTATACCTTCGAAATAACAACATCCAGCATCATAAATTAAGCATCTCCAAAATCCATTACACTTCACACACATCCACAGCTCACTCACAATTACATTTCGAGACATGCAAGCCTCAAATGCAACATGCAATGACTATAGCCTCAATCTAGAACTTATCTAGCTCAATCCAACACAAAACGGCAACTTCACATTCAATCCTCCACAAATTGGCATTCAGTTTTCATCTCAACCCTTCCTCAAGTCTATTGCACTACATTAGACAGCAACAGCACTACATCACATATATTGATGAACTTCTACTTGCCTCTAGTTCTTTAGCTCAATTGCAAGCAAAAACCGAAAACTCGGGCTTGGCTCAACGGCGACAAAGACCAGCGACGGCGACGGCGGCAGCTCAAGCACGGGCATGGGCGGTCTCTTCTTCCTCACACCGTGCACTCACTCACTACTCGCATCTCTCTCTCACTTGCTCGCTCGCTCGTTCTCTCTCGATCTCACTCTCTCTCTTGCTTCAACCGAATGCTTTTGGTTTTCTTTAGTTAATTGTTTTGTTTATTTTGCATGCAGGTGACAAGTGTTCTCGTGGGAAGGACAAGTGGAAGATGGTTATGGACAAGTGTAAAATGGCATGCATCTTCCTCTAATGTTAGTTAAGCTAATGATGATTTTGCATGTACGGGTTTCGGTGGATGCATGCATGGAGGACAAGTGGAGGAGGCGTGTCTCCAGCTGGGTTTTCTTGGCCTTCGCTGGTTGCTCCACACGAAGCAACGTGGCCTCCTTTGGCCTTGCTTCTCTGGTCACTGGTTTTGTTGAAAACCAGTCAACAAAAAGGGGGGTTTTCGGTGGCTAATTGGGTGAGTGGCAACTGGAATATACGTGTCCAGCAATGGAGATCTCCTTCTTGGATGCACGCCACTTTTCTCCTCCATGCAAGGGACGTGTCCTCAGCCAACCGTATTCTTTCTCTCTTGTTTTTTTTCTTTTGTTGTCCAACGTAGAAAGAGCTACGTGGCTCTTGGTCAACATCCACCTTCCATAGTTGACCAGCTACATGAAATTTCCACGAACGTGCATGGAAAATGGATAACGTGAACACAGCCGGGGAAATGGGGTCTTCGAGTGGCACGGGCTGCTTGAACGTAAAATGGAGTCTCTCGGCTCCTTCGCCTAGGATACGTACTTAATAAAAATAGCTAAAATCCAAATAATAAGTAATCTTATCGACACGTCACTTAGAACGAGCCTCGGTCTCACTAGTAATAATACATAAGAACAAGGTTACAACTTGCTCACGGTCGAACCATTTCTAATCGTGACTCATCGGCCAGATGGTGGTAACAAAATAATGTCCGTACATGATACCGATGACACAGTCCAACGATACCTCCGTCAATTAGTCATGGCCGTCACATATCCGAGGGTTGTCAAAATTTTCGGATGCCACATTACGGTTTCCCACCGTCTTCGCGCCACTATCGCCGTGAACCGGTTTTTGCGCTTAACCGGTGATTTTATATCCTAAACTTTAATTAGGGGGCTAATGATGCTTAGGGTGGATTAGTGGGTTAATGTGGGATTAGGGAGGGTTAGTCAATTTGACTAAATTAGTTAGAATAAACTAGTTACCTAGACTAGGTGGTTAGATTATTTAGTTAGATTATTTAGTTAGAGTATTGAGTTAGGTTATTTAGATTAATGTAGTTAGATAGTTTGATTAGTTTAGTTAGTTAAATTAAATTAGCCCGGTTAGGTTATGTACATTTAATTAAGTGCTTAAACTTAATTATTTGCATTTATTTAATTAATTTCGTAATTTATTTAATTATTTAATATTTTCCTTTATACCGAGATAGTCGGTCGTCAGAATTTCGTGTTGATTGTTGTGGTGTAATTAGTTTGTGTAGTTAATTGTTAGATTGTATAATTGAGTGATGATTGTTGATTTTTAGTTATTATTTCAAAAATATGAAATTTTGGTATTTAATTATAAAATACCATGTGACATCATGATTTTCTGATTCTGTTTTCAATTGAGTGAGTTGGGCTTTTCATTGACGCGCCTAAAGCTATTAGGGAATCTAAACGCAATAAACTTGAGAATTCGATCAGAAATCGACTACTTAACCGTGCTAATCTACAGGAGTCAATATGACACCATCAAAATCGATTAGAGATCGAAGATAGACCATTTCGACTAAGGCATATAATTAAAGTGTGGGCGATTTCACACTAATTGCAAAATTCTTGTCAAACGACACAAAACTGATTTTTCTGTCGTTTTTGTACCATTTGCCCGTATTTGAAACCTCATGATTTTCACTACAATCAAGAGTCGCCAATGGGTCGAAGATGCACAATGTGGCTCGAAAATAAACGACCACGGGTCAAATGCACTAAAAATTCCTAAAAGATACCCGGTAGGTTAGGTCACACTTAATCACGTCAGGTTGAAAGTAACCGCAAAATTGAACTCGATTTCAGAAATTGAAAGTTCTTTCATGTCACGATTTATTTTAGGAACATCGACTCATCCTCTGAAGATTTTTTGGCAAACCCGAGTTTTTGGCGAAAATTCAAGTTTGGGCGTTTTAGACCGGTAAATTAAGAGGGCCGTTTTCTAGCGCACTTTTGGCCATCAAGTTGGATCAAATGGCAAGGAAAATTGTGGGATTTGATGTGGGCACTTACCTTGGTATTGTGGCCCTTGAATTGGATTAATTTGGTGAGAAATTGGATTGAAATTGGAAGGGAAATGTTCAAATTCGTAGGTCCATGGGGCGGCAACATTTTGGACCCCTTGGGTGGCTTCTAGGGGAAGCATGAGGGAGGAATTTGGGCTGTGGATATGGCTAAGCAAGGTGGGGCAACCGCTTAAGTGAATTGGGATATTTTGGAAGACTTTGAGGCCATTTGGGTCCCCCCCCTCCAGCTGCAGCCATCTCTCTTCTTCTTCTTCACTCTTAGTTCCTCCATTGTTGATGTTTATGAGCTCAAAAACCAGAGAGGGACTAGCAGCCTTGCCGTCAACCACCCAAGCTCCCCTGCACGCCATCTGAGCAACCGCTGCCGCCCGAGCCTGCCAACACCCGTTGCATGCCAACCCGCGCATCCTCGTCCGTCCCAAGCCTTCGTCCAACGAAGCCAGGCCCACGTCGAAGCCGTGCCAGCCGCCTCCATCGCCGTTCTAGCCATCTGAAGTCCCGTCGACCCCTGCTCACGCCGCCGTCCCGCCATGACCGTTTCCAGCCAAAGCCGCCCCTTTGACCGCCCCTTCCAACCCCCTTCAGCCTCGACCAGAACCAAAGGCCAGTGGTGGCCATGAGGCTTCGTGGCCCATTTTAGGCCCCTTCTGGACCTCCCTTAGCGTCGCCATTGACCCGAGTGTTGCTCGTCGTCACGCCACCGTGAACCCACTAGCTCACTAATCCGATGAGTTTACTTACTAAACCTTATTTAGAGGGTTAATTATGCTTAGTAGGTAATTAGATTAGCTTAAGTATGGTTTAGGTGGTTAGTTAGATAGTGATTTAGTTGCTTAATTAGGCTAATTAGGTGGTAAAATTAGACTAGTTATGGGTTAATTAGATTGTAATATTTAATTAGTATGGTACATTATTTTTCTAGGTGCAATTAGGTGGAAAAATTAGTGTTTTAGGCTTAATTAGGCATTTATTGAATTAATTTTCATTTATTTAATTACTTTACAATTTATTTAATTATTTAATATTTTTTGGAAATTATACCGGGATAGCTCGTAGCTGGAATTTCATCATGATTATCGTGGTGCAATTAGTTTATGCAATTGCTAAATTGTGCAATTGAGTGATAATTGTTAATTTTGCGTATTTATTTCAAAATTATGAAATTTTGACCAGGTGTTGGGTTTTGACACCAAAAATGTTTTTCGATACTATATCAAATAGTGGGATTTTAAAAGGAAGAATTTCAATTTTCTGGTTCAATCTGACCGTGTACCCACACACGATTATTTTACCGGGTGTTTTTAATATGAAGAAAATATGCCAAGTTCATTATTTTAATTGAGACATTTGAGTGTAATGCGCAATGTCCTTGGCCGGGATTAGATGTGTGCATGAATGGTTTGAGAACCCATCACAAGCCTTAGGGCTAGATGATACTCCTTTGGGAATGCCTCAAGCCAACAGATGCCGGTCGCAGTGGAGGCTGGGTTGATGCTCCCTTGAGGAATGCCGTATAGATGTAGATGTTGCCATGCTCAATGGTGCGAGACGACGCCCGGCTATGCCAGAAGACCGCTAACTGTTGAGTCGGCCGTGGCCGTTGGGTCGTAATTAATTGGGACGCATGATTGATTGAAATTAATGTGCTTGATTATGGGACAAAATTGGGGAGAAGTACACTAATGGTGCCAAAAGTTGTGTACGGCGCTCACTTTGGTGCCAAAAGTTTCTGTCGGATCACTTAAGTGCCAAATCGGAGGAAAAACGCTCACTTTGGTGCCACCGGCGAAAGATTCCGACCTCCGGCGAAAGATTCCGGCCAAAATGATTTTTTTTTTAAAAAAAAAATTGATAATCCTTTAAATGACGTCGTTTTCGGTCCTCCTTAAGAAAACGACGTCGTTTTGCCGTCCTACGTGGATGGCTTCATGGAAACGACGTCGTTTAGCTCACATGGGGAAGAAATTAGGGTTTCGGCGAGGTCGAAGCCGTGGCCGTCGTCGGGGTTGAAGTTGCGGCCGCCGAGTGGCCATCATCGAGGTCGGGGTCGAGGTCGGGGTCGAAGCTACGGCCGTCGAGTGGCCATCGTCGGGGTTGGGGTTTGAGCCGCGGCCATCGAGTGGCCATCGTCGCGGTCGGGGTCGAGGTCGAGGTCGGAGCTACGGCCGCCGAGTGGCCATCGTCGGGGTCGGGGTCGGGGTCGAGGTCGGAGCCGCTGCCGTTGAGTGGCCATCGTCGCGGTTGGGGTTGAGGTCGGGGTCGAAGCCGTGGCCGCCGAGTGCAAGGACCGTCGAGGACGGTGACGGCGACGGCCGGAGATTAGGGTTTTGAATTGGGGGAGACACCAAACGGCGTCGTTTTGGTGTTTGGATGCTGACTCAGCTCTCCGACGAGCCACGTCGGCGTCAAAAATTAATAAAAAAAGGCCACGTCGGATTTCCGGCCAATTTCGTCGGAGTTGGCACCAAAGTGAGCTTTTTCAAATTTTTTGGCACTTAAGTGATCCGACGGAAACTTTTGGCACCAAAGTGAGCGCCGTACACAACTTTTGGCACCATTAGTGTACTTCACCCGACAAAATTGTGTGGCATGGAATGAGATGTGTCATAACGATTTGGCCTTATAATCGGGACCCATGTAATTGATTAAGATGTGATTGAGGCGTTCCAATTGATGTGTGCAATTATTATATGCATCTGTATTATGAACTGTACTAACCTACACCTCCAGTTCTTTCAACTCTGACAAAACCATGTGATAGGAAGCCTCAGAGATTAGCTCCATCCCAGGGGCTAGCTCAATCATGAACTCTATCTCCCTTTCTAGAGGTAAGCAAGTCAATTCTTTCGGGAACACGTCTAGAAACTCTTGCACCACTGCAATATCCTCGATCTTCAGTTCCTCAATTGTCGTATGCACGACAGTTGCCAAGTAACTTTGACAACCCCCATCTAACAAACTTGTTGCCTCAAGCGACGAGATTAAGGTAATCGAGGGTCCTCCTCAACTCCCAATAAACTCGAAACTTTCACCGCTAACGGGTTAAACTGAATTGCTTTACGATAGCAATCCATCTTAGCTCGTTGCATAGTGAGCCAGTCCATGCCAATTATTGCATCAAAATCATACATTGCTAGAACTATCAAATATATTTTTCCCTCTTGCTCACCAATAGCTAACTTGCACCTAGGATAGCCTACTACAACTAACACCTTATCATTTAACGATGTAGATATACTAACCACTAACTTCAACATTTCAGAACTCAACCCTACCAGCTTAACAAATTGCTTAGCTATAAATGAATGAGTAGTGCCAAGATCAAATAAAGCATAAGCAGCATGGTTGTTTAGCGAGAACGTACTTATGATCACATCAGGCGAGTCCTCTACCTCTCTTCTGGTGATAGCGTACACCCTTCCCTGAGCTGGAGGCCTGTTTAGTCCACCTTGCAGTGCATTCAGTGGCGCATATCCCCGGTTCTGACCCATTGATGGTGGCAGCAGCAGCAACTACAATCTCATCTGTCTTCTGGGACAATTCCTAACCATGTGACCATACTAACCACATTCAAAGCAAGCACCCGGCCTAGAATGGCACGGGGCTGATCCATGTCGCCTTCCGTAGAAGCGACACACACTAATGAAGCTCGACGCTAACTTGCCTACCCTACCCTTCCTGTTGGCGGAATAGGATACCTTCCTCCGGTCATGGGCTTCTGTTAGAAGTATGCCCTAAAATTAATTAACTAATTAAAAAAAAAAAAAATTTAAGCTTCATGCATGTGCACAAATTCGTGCACATGCACGAAGCATAATGTCAGCGGTTGCTGACCATTATGCACGAGCATGGATGGTCAGCAACCGCTCATGCACGATCGTGTGCTTTGGACGATCAGCAACGGTTGCTGATCGTCCATTGATTAGCAACCGTTGCTGGTCAGTTTTTAGTATAAAACAATTGAGGGATGAGAGAAAATGAGCTGTTGAAAAACAGAGAAAAAATATGGGCGTGCTTCTTGTGTTTTTAGAGACATATGAGAGTGATTTCTTTTTCTAAAAAGAGAGCAAATTGTGTGCGTGTTCTTGTGTCTTTGAGACGCAAGAAAGAAGAACGTTATCGCGTTCGGGTCATGACTATTATACATCAAGGATACGACGGTTTGTTTCCACGTGATTGCTAGCACGATCGAAGTGAAGAATATCCGAAGGTTCTCTCTTCCGTTCGACGTTCGTTGTTGGTGTGTCTGAACTAGAGGTCCGACGCTTGTGGGACTCGAATTGTAGAACATCCGAACCGACTCGTTTCAAAGCGCGCTTCGAGAGGTAATTCGTTTAACTCCCTTTTATGTTTAGATTTTTGATTAAAACGCACGAACAACACCTTAGGAGAATCATGTGTCAAATATATATTTGTTTCCGCTGCGTACTTTATGTTAATATTTCTTATACATGATTCATGAAACCCCAACAAAGTGGTATCGAGCCAACCTTAGGTGTTTTCGTGCATTTAATTGATTTATAGTTCAAATATATTTTTGCATTCTAATGGCCAATTTACTTTTGTTAAGAGAATTGGTTCTCTTGCTCTTATGTGGCCTATAGAAGTTGATTGATTTATGTGATAAATTTAATCAACAAAGCAAAAAAAAATTAGAACTAAATCAATTTTGAATCAAAAAAATCTATAACTTGTTATACTTGATGTTTATATTTTGCAAATGATATGCAGAATTTTATGCATGTCTTCCAGAGCTTTAAATTTTGAATTTATGGCTCGTAAGGAAGGGTGGTGATCATGGAAAAATCCTAATTATTGTGATTGTTGTATGGATGAATGTATGATGATTACAGGTATTCTTTTTGGGGATGTAATTATTAAATGGAGGCTGCGTCCTTCCTTTTATATTTATTTTTATGAAATGTAATTTTAGTATAGTTTAGTATTTCAATTATTGATGTAAATACTACAAGAGAGGAGGAGCCATTGGAGGAGCCATTAAACCAGTGAGCTCTTTGGGCCCGGTCTTTGAAGAGTTCAAAGATTGAAGAAAAAGTGAAGAGCAGGTCCATATTATTAAAACATTAAAATGGCTAAATGGGTCTCTTTGGCTCGAGACCCATTGAACCATAATTCCATGATCACCACATAGGATAGATATTATGTGATATCTATTTATTTATTGTGTTTATGGTATCGTGCATGTTAAACCGGTTAATGTGCAAAGTGAGACCGTTAATAACGACCCAAATCTCCTTACAAAGAATATTAAGTCGAAACGGGTTTCGGACTCGTGGCCTTCCATCGTCATGGTTTGATCCAATATTATAGTGGTTAACTAACCGGTTATGGATACATAGGGGTTAATTACCATTTATAATATTGGACCACTCCATTATGCATATGATGCTGTGGGGTTGGAGTCAAATGATTTCCAATAACTATTAGGTGAGGGAATCATTTGTGTTTTCAATACTTGCATGAGACGATATGCTAGACTTAACTATGATCATGATGCCAATAACTGTTAGGTGAGGCTTTCATGGTCTAGAGGCCGAAGTTATGATTGGGACTCGCATATGATGCGTTGAATAAGCTGGTTCACTCATTAAGTTCATAGGACACCAATAACTATTAGGTGAGGTGGACTTTGGGCTAGTGGGACTCCAATCCCCACTAGTAATCTTTACCCAACAAAGATTACCGCTTCCCATCTTAAGGAGTATGGGATTCGAATATAAATTTAGTGGGAGGATCTATTTCATTTAAAGACCAGAATGAAATAGTTATTATGAAAAGTACAACGGCTAACAATTTATTTTCTGCAACAGATATATTATTACTCTGAAAATGGTGACCACAAACCCACTCGCTTCTATACTTGACAAGAATTGTTTGACTGGACCCAATTTCACGGCGGGTGAGGAATTTGAGAATTGTTCTCAATTCAGAAAAATTGGGTATGTGCTTGATGAAAAGATGCCAACCTCTTTTCCTGAGGGTGGGACCCAAGAGGAGCGTGTTACTTATGATAAGTGGTGTGATGATGACTTAAAAGTTAGGTCATATATGCTTGCTTCTATGAATAATGAATTACAAAATAAGTATGAATCTATGGAAGATGCTGGGTCGATCATTTTGCACTTAAAGGAATACTTTGATGAGAATGGTCGAACCTCTATATATGAGATATCTAAGGCATTGTACCATATGAGGATGGCTGAAGGATCATCTGTTAATGATCATGCTTTGAAAATGATCGGCACATTGAAGAATTGGCTAGGCTGAATCTCGTTATGGACAATGAGTTAGCTGTGGATTTGATCCTCCAATCTTTACCCGATTCCTTCTCTGGTTTTGTCCAAAACTTCCACATGCATAAGATGGAGAAAACTCTTGCTGAGTTACATAGCATGTTGGTAGTTTATGAGAAGGAAATGCATAACACGAGGCCAAATGTAGTGGCTATGGCTAAGGCTTCTTCTTCAAAGGGTAAGACCGTTTTTAAAGAAGAATAAATGGAAGAGGCATGCCAAACCTGTTGTGCAACCAAAACCCATGATTGATAAATGGAAATGTCATTACTGTGGTGTCAAAGGGCACTGGAGGAGGAACTGCAAGAGGTACCTCGCGAGCTTGAAGGTCAAGCCCAAGAACCGACCTTATGAAGGTATGGTGTCTATGCTTATTGAAACCAATCTTATGGTTAGTGCTGAATCCAGCTCATGGGTTCTAGATTCTGCTGCAACTTCACATATTTGTATGTCTTTGCAGAATCTGGAAATAAGCGAGGATGCTAAGGCGAAATGAGATTGTCCGACGTTTTCCAATGGAGCAAGAGTTGCTGCATTAGCTATAGGGACTTTTTGTTTATGTTTCCCTTCTGGACATGTAATGGTTTTAAAGAACTGTTTGCATTATAAGAATGCTGTTAGGAACATCATCTCTCGTACCTCATTTGGGTAAAGAGAATTATGAATTTTCTTTTTGCTGATGATGTATGTTCTATTTATCATAATAGAATATGTGTTGGTTCTAGCTTATTAACCAACAATCTTTATACCATTACAATGTCCGGTAATGCGATTACCAATGTCAATAAGCAAAATAGAATTGATATAAATGCCATAACTAATAAACGCCCTAGAGACGGTCCAAATAAAAAGTATGTTTGGCATCTCCGATTAGGTCATATTAGAGAAGACAGAATTAACAAGTTGAGTAATGATGGATACATTGATCCTTTAAATTTTGAGTCATACTCGACTTGTGAGGCATGTCTTCTAGGAAAAATGACCAAAGCGCCTTTTGTGGGACAAAGTGCGCGAGCTGCTGACATATTAGAATTAATAAATACAGATGTATGTGGACCAATTAATGAAACTGCTAGAGGTGGTTATAATTACTTCATTACCTTCACCGATGATCGATCACGGTATGGTTATTTATACCTCATGAAGTATAAATCTGAATCCTTTGAAAAGTTCAAGGAATTCAATGCTGAAGTTGAGAAACAAACAGGAAAATGTATTAAGGCTCTTCGATCGGATCGAGGAGGTGAATACCTTAGTACTGAATTCCTGGACTATCTTAAAGAGAATGGCATTTTATCACAATGGACACCTCCTGAAACTCCAGAACATAATGGTGTATCTGAACGAAGAAATCGTACTTTATTAGATATGGTACGATCTATGATGAGTTACACCGATTTGCCAATTTCCCTTTGGGGATATGCCCTTGAGACAGCTGTATATATACTGAATAGAGTGCCGTCCAAATCTGTTCCAACTACGCCCTATGAGATATGGCATAGTAGGAAACCCGTCTTAATCATATTAAGATTTGGGGTTGTCCAACTTTCGTGAAAAAGCTAAAAATGGAAAAATTGGAGGCAAGATCTGAACAAGGTTGCTTCATTGGATATCCAAAGGAAACTCTTGGATATTATTTCTATTTTCATTCAAACCAAAGAATTTTGGTATGCAAGCATGCTTCTTTTTTGGAGAATCGGTTCATCCAAGAAAGTGGTGCTTGGGCGGAAAATAGTCTTACAAGAAGAAAATAATGAAGTACCAAATAACCGAATTCAGATACCAACCTCTGATTCAGTGGGAGCTTCTGATACACAACCTCTTAGGAGAAGTGCAAGAACGTCTTGCCCACCTGCTCGTTATAGACACTCGGTTGATCATATCGAACCATTATTCATTGTGAATGATAGTGATCAACTCGGTGATCCTAAAACCTATGAGGAGGCGATGTTGGACATCGATTCTGGTAAATGGCTAGAGGCCATGAAATCCGAAATGGATTCAATGTATTCCAATGAGGTTTGGACCTTGACTGACCTGCCTGATGGTATTGTACCAATTGGCTGTAAATGGATCTTCAAGAGGAAGATGAATGTTGAAGGTCAAATTGGAATTTACAAAGCACGGCTGGTGGCGAAAGGATATCGTCAAAAAAAGAAGGAATTGATTATGACGAAACTTTCTCACCTGTGGCCATGCTAAAATCCATTCGGATTATGTTGGCTATAGTTGCACACCTTGATTATGAGATATTCCAGATGGATGTCAAAACGGCTTTTCTAAATGGTTTTCTCGATGAGGACATCTATGGAACAACCACAGGGTTTGAATCCAATAGTGAAAAACAGAAGGTGTGTAAGCTTAAGAGATCCATTTATGGACTCAAACAAGCCTCCAGAAGTTGGAACATTCGTTTTGATGAGGTAGTCAAATCGTTTGGTTTCATCAAAAATCCGGATGAACCTTGTGTATATAAAAAGATCGGTGGGAGTGCAATTGCATTTCTGGTTTTGTATGTCGATGATATACTTTTGATTGGAAATGATGTACCAATGATATCATCGATAAAACTATTCTTGTCACAGAAATTCTCCATGAAAGATTTAGGAGAGGCAACCTACATTTTAGGTATCAAGATCTATAGAGATAGATCAAGACGATTGATTGGCCTCTCACAATCTACGTACATAGACAAAGTGTTAACACGGTTTAACATGCAATGTTCCAAGAGAGGATTATTGCCTTTTAGGCAAGGGATCCGTCTTTCTAAGGAGATGTGTCCCAACACTCCCGAAGAAAGAGAGCGGATGGCAAAGATACCATATGCATCCGCTATTGGAAGCATAATGTATGCTATGCTATGTACTAGACCTGATAATGCGCATGCTGTAAGTATTACTAGCAGATATCAGTCTGATCCAGGAGAAGAGCACTGGATAGCAATCAAGAATATTCTTAAGTACTTGCGAAGGACTAAAGATTTATTCTTGATATATGGAGAAGGAGAATTTAAAGTTGTAGCTTATACTGATTCCGATTTTCAATCGGATCCTAATGATTATAAGTCTACATCTGGGTTTGTCTTTACATTCAATGGTGGTGCAGTTAGTTGGAAAAGTTTTTTTTAACAAAGTATAACTGCTGATTCCACCACTGAGGCAGAGTATGTAGTCTGCTTCCTCGAAGCAGCAAAGGAAGCCGCTTGGATGAAGAAGTTTATTTCTGAACTTGGAGTCGTTCCTTCAATTGAGCAACCGATCACATTGTTTTGTGACAACAATGGGGCGATAGCTCAAGCTAAGGAACCAAGGTCTCACCAGAAGTCCAAGCACATTGAGAGACGCTTCCATCTCATCAGAGAAATTGTTGGGAGAGGTGATATCGCCTTGCAGAAAATTGCCTCAGCAGAAAACGTGGCAGATCCCTTCACTAAGGCCTTACCTCAGTCTTCTTTTGAAAGACATATTGACAAAATGGGTTTGAGGTACCAGACAAGTTGGCTTTAGTGCAAGTGAGAAATTGTTAAATGTATGCCCTAAAGTTGCTATGTAATAGTTACATATTAGGGATTTCAGTTGTACTTTCATTATTATTATTAATGGCAATGACGTATTCATTCATTTGTCCAATTATTTTATATTAATGAATGATTCCATAAGAACAGTTGCAACTAGACCTGTTCTTGAGACGTCAAGAATATATGTGACTGGTTCATAGTTAGACTGAATCTTTAAATTGTTCCCGGTCGATGGATTATTGAGTGGATATTAATAATCCTGTTGAGGCCGGTGTGTTCTTAACTTCGCCATTAAGTATTGGATACTTAAGGGAATGATGAGTCACATGTCATTGGGTATTATGATGCCTGAGTTAGACAAATTCACTGAACGTGACGCATATGGAACGATTAGCGACATGGAAGCTTTTAGCGTGGTCAATGTCTAATTGTTCATGCTTTGGTCTTGTGTAAATAATCCTTAGACCTGAGGCACAGTGTTAACTTGTGTATCGAACAATTATGGTTCACGGGTGCACATAATGCCCGGTCGTCGATCCGTCTTTATACTTGATGGTCATAGTTTGTTCATATATGAAGTTACACGTGTGCACAATATGGAATCTGTCTCCTTGTTATATGCAAGGTATGATAATGATGTCCTATGCGATCTAATTGTGACACTGCATTGAAATCCTCGGCCGGGGTTGTAACCGAGAATAAATTGTTTATGTCTCGAATAAAATACATGTCAATTAGATTTGTGCATATGATCGAATTAATGACTTGACAAATATTCCATGGTCTTTGTTTGATCGGGACATAGTAAGACAGAGGATTGAATTACACTTTGTAGCCAAAGCTGACGGGTTCATTATGTTCTTAAAGTATTCACACTATCGGGTAGCCATGACATATTGCTAGATGTCAATCGTGGCTTGTAGGACCTAAAAGATTAATCGGGACAATTAATTCTTTTGGAAGTACTAATTTGTTAGTACAAGTCTTACTACCAGCTTAGTGATGAACCTAGGGATGTCACACACCATAAACAATTAGGATGACGTGGAACAAGAGAGAAATATTATTGCAAATGTGTTTGCAATTACTGCAATCGAATTGAGTCGATTTGAAATTAAATTAAATGAGATTTAATTTAATTTGTATTATAGTCACGAGCCTACTTGCATATGATGCACACGCATGCCCAAAGTGGATATATGTTAACATACCCAAACAAGTTGGCTTTAGTGCAAGTGGGAGATTGTTAGAAGTATGCCCTAAAATTAATTAACTAATTAAAAAAAAAATTTAAGCTTCATGCATGTGCACAAATTCATGGGCGTGCTTCTTGTGTTTTTAGAGACATACGAGAGTGATTTCTTTTTCTAAAAAGAGAGAGCAAATTGTGCGCGTGTTCTTGTGTCTTTGAGACGCAAGAAAGAAGAACGTTATCGCGTTCGGGTCGTGACTATTATACATCAATGATACGACGATTTGTTTCCACATGATTGCTAGCACGATCGAAGTGGAGAATATCCGAAGGTTCTCTCTTCCGTTCGACGTTCGTTGTTGGTGTGTCTGAACTAGAGGTCCGACGCTTGTGGGACTCGAATTGTAGAACATCCGAACCAACTCGTTTCAAAGCGCGCTTCAAGAGGTAATTCGTTTAACTCTCTTTTATGTTTAGATTTTTGATTAAAACGCACGAACAACACCTTAGGAGAATCATGTGTCAAATATATATTTGTTTCCGCTGCGTACTTTATGTTAATATTTCTTATACATGATTCATGAAACCCCAACAGCTTCTTCCTAAACCGGTTTTCATCCCTATTCGAGTTGAACCTCAACCTAGATGCAGCAGCTTGCTCACTCAAGTTTCTCTCTATCAATTGGGCCCACTCATATAAATCATTGTAGTCCTTCAGGTTGAACGGTACCAAAGGATTCTTCAACTCTAATCGGAGGCCAGTCCTAAACCTCCTAGTTCTGTCTTATGGATCCTCTACCAGTCTCGGGGCATACTGTGATAGCTTTGCGAATTTGGCCTCATACTGGTCCACTATCATCATCCCTTGACAGAGACACCGGAATTCCTCCATCTTCTGCTCCCTTGTGCTATTAGAAAAGTACTTGCCGTTAAAAGCTTCAAGGAACGCGTTCCACATCAAAACCACACCTTCAGGAACTATTCTACCTCTGGTGGCTCTCCACCAGGTACTTGCGTTACCCTGCAACTGATATACTAAAAGGACAACCTTCTCTTATTTAGTGCACATTAGCAATGGAAAGGCCTTCTCCAAGTCTTGGACCAAGAGTGTTGCAACCTCGGGGTCTCCTACACTAGTGAACCTCGGCGGGTTCATCTTCAAAAAGTGCTCCACGAGCTTGTGGATCGGTCTCTCAGCAACTACGTTCCCAGGTGGAACTTCAATAGGTGCGGCAGTAGCAGCAATGGCAACATTGGCAACAGTAGTAGCAGCAGTAGTAGCGCTGGCAGTATTGGCGGCGGCTTGATTCTGGGCCTGCTGCCCCATCAAATTCCCAAGCGTCTCAAGCACCTGAACGATCCCTTCGATTCTAGGATCGCCAATGGCTGCTACCTCAGCACCAACCGATGGCTGCGCTAATTCACTTACGCTAGCCTACGCTTACACTCTACCACAACCACCTCGGATACTGACTCTTTGTCGGTGTCCTACCTCAAGTGACTGATCCTATGATGCTCTTCCTAAGCGTCCTCTGCTCTTGATCACTCATGATGCACGATCCTTACAGAACTTACTTTCCAATTCCATACAAAATTAGAAATTGAGCAATCATACCAAACAAGCTACCAAACAGCTATCAAACACATGCATCAGCATAATAAAAAGGTATTTCCTACTAACTATCCCATAACCCATCGCACCTTATCACTCAAACCACTAACCTGGCTCTGATACCACTTTGGGCAGAGATGTCACGCCCCCGAACCTCGAGCGCGTGCACATCCCTCGGTGGTCAATAAAATTTGCAACGTTCCAAGACGCGTCACCGACCCATTCATTTTATTGCACATGCGGAATCGTATAACAATCCCTAGACAACACAGATATGTGATAGAAAAAACAGGATACAAATTTTCACGAAACACTTTTTTCATAAACAAACTAGTTTATATACAATACTAGTCTATCAACAGGGCCTACTAAAAAAAGGAGTCACTAAGCCATCTAGGCACAAGACTCCTCAACCGAGACCTCTAAGACCGCCGAGGGTTCTAGGTCTTCCATGACACTATCGGGGGAGTCAGCTACCCCCTCACTTGCCACAACGTTGACCGCAACGACGGGGATGTCGAAACACTACAAGGGACCTTCCCGAATTCCATTGATCCCATGGCGAAACCACACCCTGAACCGGTGAGGTACCAACTGTGGTCGGCCCTCATCGACCAGGATAGTGGTCACTATGAGCTCATGGAGCCAGGGACTCTCAGGGACAGGGATGTCAGTACTCTGCTCTGTATATCCCCTCAACTACCCAAAACGTACTGGAGGAAACGCCATCTACGGACCTGAAAATGTAAGCCCACGACGGGGTGAGACGATGTCTCAGCAAGTTCACACCCTAAACCCTTATTAGGAATGAAATACGCCTAGAGGTAGTCTAACCACACATCATAAAAGACTCACCTCACCTCACCTCAGTTCATTTTTGCACGTCAATACAATTCATATCTCAAATGAATATAATGAATGCACACATCAATTGGAACGTCTCGCTCAATCTCAATCAATTACAAGGGTCCCGATTATAAGGCTAAATCGTTATGACATGTCTCATTCCGTGCCACACAATTTTGTCCCATAATTCGGAGCGTTTATCTCAATCATTCACACGTTCCAATTTATTATGGCCCTTAAGGCACGGCTTACTCGACGTTCGACGGTCTTATGGTGTAACCAGGCATCGTCTCACACCATTGAGGACGACAACGTGTACATTTAAATGGCATTCTACAATGGAGCATCGGCCCAGCCTCCTCTACGCCTGGCATCCATTGACTTGGGGCATTCCCGAATGAGCATCGTCTGGCCCTAAAGGCTCGTGACAGATTCTCATATCATTCATACACACATCCAATCTCAACCAAGACATCGTGCTTTGCATTCAAATGTCCTAATTAAAATAATATACTTGGCCCATTTTTTTCATATTAAAAACACACGGTAAAATAATCGTGTGTGGGTACACAGTCAAATCGAACTCAAAATATTGATATCCTTCCTTTTTAACAACTCACTATTTGATAAAATATTTAAAATTATTTTCGATGTCAAAACCCGACACTGGTATTTTCTAATTAAATACCAAAATTCCATAATGTTGCAATAAATACTCAAAATTAATAATCATCACTCAATTGCACAATTTATCACTCAATCGCATAAACTAATCACACCACTGCAATCCACACAAAATTCCAGCTACCGGCTATCCCAATATAATTTCTGAAAAATATTAAATAATTAAATAAATTACAAAAATAATTAAATAAATGCAATTTAATTCAATAAATGCATAATTAAGCTTTAAATCCTAATTTAACCACCTAAATGGGCCTAGAAAAATAATGCACCTATCTACATAAATCAAGCCACCTAATTAACCCTTAACTAGTCTAATCTAACCACCTAATTAGCTTAATTAACTAACTAAATCACTAATTGAAATTAACTAACCCCCTAATCCAATCTTAGGCTAAGCTAAATACCTACTAAGCATAATTAACCTCCTAAGCAAGGTTTAACGAGTAAACTCATCGGATTAGCAGGCCGGTGAGTTCACGATGACGGCAGCGCGACGAAGAGTGACACTTGGGTTTACGGCGACGTCCAACGAGGTCCGAATGGGCCCAAAAAAGGCCCCCGAAGTCTCAGCTGGGTTGAGATCTCGGCTTCTGCTTGTTGGTCGAAGGCTCGACGGGTGGAGCTAGGCCGCCAGGCAGCGACGACGAGTCCAGGCGAGTTATCGGCGAGAGTCCGACGGCTTGGGGGCAACGAACGGCGGATGGACGACGACTTGGACAGTAGAGGCGGCTATGGACGATAGAGGCAACTCAGGACGGCAAGCTGGGCTCACAGGGACAACAAGAGCAAGACAGGCGAGCAGGGGACGGTGTGACAGCACTCGGGCACTCGCGGTGGCTTCGAGCAATGGCAAAGGGCTCTAGTGACTGCTGTAGGTCTTCTCTGGTTCTTGGCTTGATTTCTTGAGCTCAAACAACAACAACAATGGAGAAAGGAGCAGCAAGGAAGAGGAAGAAGGCTACAGCTGGAAGGGGGGGACCCAAAATGCCTCGAAAGTCCAAGGAAATATCTCAAACCATCATCACAAGCCCCCCACTTGTTGCTGCCCCATCCTCAGCCAATTTCCTTCACAAATCTTCCTCAACAAGCCTCCCAAAAAGCTGGAATGTTGCAACCCACATGGACCTACGAATTTTGCTCAATTCCCCTCCGAATCACTTCAATTTCTCTTCAATTTAATCCAATTGAAGTGCCACAATGCCAAGGTAAGTGACCACACTCAATTCCACATTTTTCCTTGCCAATTGAACCAACTTGACAACCAAAAATTCACATGAAAACAGCCCTCTAATTTTCCCGGTCCAAAAACACCCAATTTTGATTTTTCACCAAAAACTCAGGTTTGCAGAAAAATTTAACATTCCTAAAATGAATCTTGACTTGATATAACTTTCAATTTTTGAAATCGGGTTTAATTTCGCAGTTAATTTCAACCGGGCGCGATTTTAGCGTGACCTAACCTACCAAGTAGCATTTTAAGAATTTTTAGCACATTTGACCGGTGGTCAATTATTTTTTAGCCACATTGTACATCTTCGACTCATTGGTGACTCTCAGTTGTTGTGAAAATCTCGAGGTCTCAAATTATCACGTCCCAATCCTCCGAGCACTTGCCCATCCTTTCTTGGTCAATTAATAGTGACGTCTTAGGATGCATCGCTGACCCATTCATTTTAATACGCATGCGAAAGCGATTAATAAATCCTCAGACAACCATAAGATGGGATATAAAAGTAGGGCCGATTTTTCGCAAAATACATTTTTATAAACAAACAGATTTATATACAGAAGCTTACAAAAAGGGATCGGCTTTTAAAAAAAGAGAATTGTCCTATGACTAACTAGTTAGACAATATCACCGATTCTTCGAGCTTCACCTTCTAAATTTCGGGCCTTGGGTCCTCTACCACTGTCAACTAGGGACTTGAAAATATTATCCCACAATGGGGTGAGACTATGTCTCAGCAAGTTCAACCTCCTAAGAACCAACTAGGAATAAAATATGCCCAAAGGGCTGCCTAAGCATAATCACGAGTCAGAGGACTTACCTTGGCCTCAGTTCCCTCTTGCAAGTCAATACAGTTCATATCACAATCAATTACTACACAACAACCAAATTGAATCATCGATCAATCGACTCCGTCGATTACATGTCAACGAGACCATTCCCCAATTATCTCAATCAATACTATCTATAAAGTCTTATCATGATTCATGACTACTTACTTGATGCCGATAATAAATAGTATAGCTCAACAGAAGCTACCTCAAATACTGATATAGTGTATAATATATGCTCGCCGGAAGCTGTCAGATACACTTTCATAGTATATTGATAATAATAATGCTCACCAAAAGCTGTCAGACATACTCTCATAGTATGCTGAAAATAATCATGCTCACCAAAAGCTGCCAGCTATACTATCATAATATACTTAAAATTAAGCATTTAATCAAATCACCATTTTTATCATTCCCGATAAAAATATTCGTGTGTGGGTACACAGAGTCGGCTTTAGCCAAAAATACAATATTTTCACCTTTGAAAATCCCACTAGTTTCAATAGTCCACAAATCCAATTTTGGAGTTGTAAACCGACGCCTAGTGATTTTCCAATTAATTACTAAAATTAAATAATTTTAGGAATAAATTTCCAAAATCACAATCACACACAAATAGACCTCAACTAAATAAACAAATGACACCAATGCAATTAACATAAAATTCTGGTCACCGCTATACCGGTCTAATTTTCGAAAATAATTAATTAATTAATTACGAAAATTATTTATTAAATACCAAAAATACAAACTTAGGTCCGTAAAGCCTAATTGGAAGCCGAGACAGGCCCGGAAAATTTCCAAACCACTCTAGATAAATACTAGAGCTTGTCTAGGTTCTAACTACACTAAACTATCCACCTAACATGCATCAATAATTAACTAATTTACTAAACCGTTCTAATTATCCACTAAACCAAGCTTAGTCTAAACTAATCAACCCTTAAACGTCATTAACTTGCTAAGCAAGGATTAGTGAGTTAACTCACTTGATTAACGATCCGCTTAGATCAAAACGACGGGAACACGATGAGGAATGAAAAGCTTCAAAGTGGTGACGCCAATGGGGCACAGATTAGGCCCAAAAATTAGTCCGCAAAGCTCACAATGCTGCTAGATTTCCACGGCTGCTGGGGCTGCTTCGAGCGATTGATTCGATGGAAGAAAGGGCAGCAAGGAGTCAACGGAAGGGAGAAGCGTTGCTGGTGGTTGACTCAGGGGACACATGGACACATTGCTTGAGGGGGCGGCGTGAGTGGGAGGCTGGCCGACGAAGGGGGTCAATGGGGAAAAAAAGGAATAGGGAACTTGCAGAAGTTGAAGTCTTTGACAGAACCAAAATGAAAAGAAAAGAAGGGATGAGGATGAGGATGAGGGGGTGTCGGCCAAAGATAAAGAATGAGATAAGAATGACTAAAAAAGTCAAAGATGAGGAAAGGTGAGTGGAAAAAGGCAGAGGGATTGTCGGCAGTTTTTTTTTGGGGGGGGGGGGGTGGGGGGAATCGCACGAGTGAGAGAGAGAGAGAAAGGAAGGGGACGTGCGGCCGAAGGGGGGAAAGGAAAAATAAAAAGAATTTCCTATAACCAAAATTCTTGGTCCCACTTCGCTTCTTGTTTAATCCAATTTAGTCCCAAAAATCCCATGCTAAAACACTTGATCCTCACTTTGCTTTCTTGCATCAAATTTCTCTCAAACAACAAGTCTTGGGCAACAAAAACGACCATTTCCTTCAATTCCAAATTCTAATTCCTTTTTCTCAGAATCTGATTTATGAACAAACCTCTCCGATTGAGGTCTAATTTTGATGAAAAATAAGCCCACACAACTTCCATTCACCAAGTAATTCACATAGGAGGCCAAAATCTCTTCAATTTGGCCAATCCGAATTTCCGTTCGTTTTCCGAATCGTCCGAATCGATTTTCCGTAAAAATCCCGAACTCATCGAAAATTCCTCGAAAGATGAGTCAACGTTCCTAAAATGACTTGTGACATGACAGAACTTTCAATTTCTGAAATTGGGTTCAAATTCGTAGTTAATTTCAATCAGACGCGATTTTAGTATGACCTAACTTACTAGGTAGCTTTCAAAAAATTTTAGTGCAAATGACTCGTGGTCAATTTTCTTCGAGTCACAATGAACATCTTCGACACATTAGCGACTCTCGGTGGTCATGAAAATCTCGAGATTTCAATTACTCGACATAGGATACCAAAACAATAGAAAAATTAATCTAGTGCCGAGATCAACGAGAATTTTGCAATTTAGTGGAATCACCCACGTTTAACCACATATCTCGCCAAACCGACCTATCTCTCGATTTTTAATCGATCTTACGTGTCGTAATGATCTCGGCAAATGAGCACGATCGGCGATCATTCCCTGGCGAACCCTCAAGTCTATTTCATTAAAATCTTTTAATGACTTCCTCAAATAGTCTAGTTATCTCAAGAGTAATCAGTTTTAAGAATAACACTATAGGCACGTCGATGAAGGCCCAATTTATTCAATTGAAAACAAGATTGAAAATCTAAGATGTTACACAAATACAGGCACAAGGTACAGAAACGACAAAAAAATCAGTTTAGTGTCGTTCGACGAGAATTTTGCAATTAGGTGAAATCACTCACATTTTAATCACATATCTCAGTCGAATCGACCTATCTCTAGTCTCTAATCAATTTTGACAGTGCCGTATTGACCATTGTAGATTAGCATAGTCGAGCAGTCGATTTTTGGTTGAATTCTCAAGTTGTTGCGTTAAAATCCCTTAACGGCTTTACCAGATAGACTAGTTATCTCGTGAGTTGCCAACTTAAAGAAAAAGGCCATCGGCATATCAATGAAAAACCCAACTCAATCAAGAAAATAGAATCAGATCAGGATGTCACAAAGGCCACCAAGTGGTCTATCAAACCTGCGGATGGGTCCGAAGACCTCCTAGTCAATCCAAATGAACCACGCCTCGTACCGATAAGGAACTAGATATCCTAAGCCCTCATAGTAATGGTGTGCTTTTAGTTTGTGATATCAGTTTTCACGTCCTCTATATTTATAATTACTACCTCCATCTATACAGGCAATCCAAAACAGATCAGAGGAAGACTCACATCTACAAGCTTGAAAAGGGTAATACAACAACAAATGAGTGAACACTCAATAAGTAAATTCCTAAATCTTGTATTGGCAGATTTCTCATATCAAAATCGTACAAATACTTGAAGCCAATATGTCGATGGCAGATCAATAGTAAAGCCATTGCTTTCCCTTAACTATATACATGAATGGGGTTTCTCAACTACCTAAAATGCTCACATAATCAAGGACCCATAAAATGTTCCATAATCATAAAAATTATACATGTGCCAAATAATAACTTCTACAATATGCACATGATTCTCAAGTCCTAAATAATAACACATAAAATACACGTGCCTCTCAAGTCACAAATAATGGCATATAATATATGCACGTGCCAAATAATAGCTTCTAAAATATTTACATAACTCTCAAATGCCTCAAATGCAATCTTGATCAAGAACCACATAATATTCCATAATATATGCACACAAGCATCCCCAGCACATAACACGGCTTACATTTATTACACACATAACTGAATCCATCGGTTCTTCTAGAATCCACTAAGCATCGTCCTGAAATCCATCGGTGATGGCATCCGAAATCTATTGGGCTTCGTTCCGAAATCCTATCCATGAATGATATCAGAAATCCATCGGGCATCATCCCGAAATCCATCGATGACAACTTCCTTCGTGTGACCACATGCGAACAAGCACACATGCGGTTCTTATATTTTCTTTAGTTCGATGCAACAGTGCATCAAAGGTGTACCAAGCGAAATGTATGTCGTGACTTATTGAAACTGTGTCATTACAATATGTTGAGCATGAAACGAGAACTGTGGTTTTACCCTTTACGTTCGAGCACCAACCAAAGTCAAACCCGATTCAGAAACGATACGCGTCAATATCGCCGAATCAAGAGAAAGACCCGACCCAACATGCTTCCATGCATGTCTCAGGGCATGTTTTCAAGCATCGAGAATAATGTATAAACAAACTACATCCACTAAACAGAAACAAATCCTTACAACCAAGCGTAAACAATATCATATAGACAAATCACATCCAATAACAACAACAAATCATTGTAACCAAACATAGACAATAACACATAGATAAACCACATCCACTGACAACATCAAATCCTTGTAACCAAGCATAGACCAAAACACAGATAAACTGCATCCATTAACACATTGTAACCAAGCATAGACAATAACACATAGATAAACCGCATCCACTAACAACAACAATTCCTTGTAATCATGACAATTTTCTAGCAAAATCTCAACCTATTCTCAAACCCCATAACCCAAGCAAATCATAAGTAAACCATACAAAATTAATACATGAGTCTACTCTACCTATGATGGCTCAACCCTATCCAACAACAAGAACACAAACTATCCTAAGTCCAAATTACACAACACAACGACCTAGCCAATACACTTAATTGATCACAAAATGCCAATATATGAATTTTCCGTGACCAGAGAGATGATTGTACACTGATGAACACTTTTTTGTGTCCAAAATTCTTCAGTTGAGAAACTATTGTCCTCTTGGAAACCTTTTCATTGATTCTCTTGGTTGCAATTGACAGGTTATTTGCTGATTTTACAACATTTTCTTTCTCCATATAAAAGGTCCATCTTCCAGTCACAAATTGTAGCTTGAAGTGGACATAACAATAATCTTGTTAACAAATTTTCTTTTAACTTCACCCATAGAGCCACCTGCACGTGTGGTATTCCTGTAAGCATTTTGAGATTCGGCCTTTCCTAACGAATAGCACAATGTCAAGGCTTGCAACAAAGGACTACTGCACCACATGAGAAGAGGTCTCTTTGTATCAAGAATCCTACAAAGAGGATTCCCAACACGGAGCACATGATAAACGCCAACAATGAAGAACTTTGAAACGCCTCTCCGTAATTTATCATGGCAAAGCTCATTCCTGCCCACATCTCCATCCTGGGGAGTTTGGGAACTTACTGCAAGTCTAATGAATGCAGCTTGAATCTACACAAGAAGGATAGGATTCCCTAATTATCAATAAAAATAATATAGCTGAGATCGTAGCATAACAATTTACATGGTACAAATGCATAAGCAGTTGGACCGCAATGAACAGAGACTTCATTAGCTGGATGATGGAAAAGAAAACAATAAGCTTGGGAGACGTAAGCAATTAGCATCACCTTCCTTGTCTGTGTATAGGAACAAGAAGTGATGTTGTTAAGATTATGCTAAAAACATGAAGTGCCTAAACTACCCGACAGAAAGATGTACTTGTTACTTGGTTATTTCGCAATATCCAATTAGCAAAATCAGTAATTTGGGACAATTTGCTAGGAGGTGAATTTCAACTTTATAAATTCAATGCAGCTGAGCTTATCAAATCAGAGACCTGTATGGCAACATTCAAAGGATAAAACCACACTACTAAACTGATAGAAAATAGAATGTCATCATACATCCTCGTATACGGATTTTAAATTGAAATTCCAACGTTCAAAGGATATCATCACACCATAAACTGGTAAAAAATAGAGGAGATTGTCATCATGCATCCTTTTATACAGATTTTCAGGTGAAATTCAATAGGCCATATAGTATAAACACACAATTTAATCTTTTATAGTTATGGCATGACTAGCAATGCATACCTCCCTCTGTAGATCCTCTTCAATTTCACCACAACGCCACCGCATTAAACAATTCTGCATCAGGGTTACATACAAAAAAATCAGCAGGTGCATATTTGGTGAACAGAGAGGTAGAACCTAATGTGCAAACAGAAAGCAGATTCAAATGGAAAAAAAATGCATTTACAATCATGTGCTGTAGGGACGAGATCGAGTCTTTGGATCTTTACAGGCATCAAAATTGCCTCAGGACACTCCAATTGGCCCACAAGCCTCTTCAAGGTTGGCACGCAAGATGTTCCTCAGCTGTTGCTGATGCTTCCTCTGAAAAATTTCTCTTCTTCATTTTGATCGGCCTCTGGTACAGATATTTGAAGTCCCTCAGCCGGTTAAGCAAACCCATATCAATCATGTGATAAATTGATTCCATGACAAACAAATTGGCAAATTATTGAGCTCCTTGCCCCAGCTTGTTTCAAGAATGGCAACAGGTCATCGAAATAGCTCATTGAATCGGAGTCCCAGAGTAAGCCTCAGATCCTTACATAGACCAATTAGACCTGTCACAAAAGCAGCGCCACTTTACCTCACTTGATAATCTTTCAAAACGACAGTCTTACTACTTGTTATACACTAGTCTATAGTCATATATGACAGACTAGCCAAAACTACCCTCCATTTGTTTTAATCACCCACCAAAAAAAAAAAAAAAATGAACCTTGTTGTTCTCTCTTACTTACTAGGAATTCAGCTCGAGAGAACAACATAAAACTTGACAGGGTTTCCAATCATCACGGAGAATGGAATGGTGTTTTCTAAACAGGATATCTGTCATTAGGCAAATCTGACACGTAAATGAGCTCAAAAAAGGAATTCGAAATGGCCAAAGATTTTTTCGAGAAAAACACTAGTTTGGGACAGAGAGAAAAATGGATGTGGGCACAGTTTACGATATTAAGTAGCGGTAAGATCATCAGCCTCTAAATGAAAAATTTAAACCCTAGGTTTCCTAAGAGAGGTGATTATTGTTTGCATAGGCCAATATTTTCATCGGTTGCCTCACAAGCTGCTAATTGTCTGCAAAAGCTGCTAACGGAAGGATAACTGAGAATAACATCGCTATAATGCAATCAACAAGAAGGGTATATAGGCAAATGCATATCAAATAGATAGCCAGTGTAAGCAAATAATTTATTAAAAAAACTATAGCTTCAAGAAAAGTATGACTTTATTCCCTCAGTTTGGTCGTTAAACGATGAAGAATCTTACCTTCTATTGACTTTTGTGTCTACATTTTTATCTCGGCTAAAGCATCATGTCAACTTTTATGGCCAACTCCCCCACTCGTCCAGTTATGCCAGACTAGTAATTTAGGAAAGTCCAGAACCCCATCAAGTAAAACCTTCTTGTAAAGAAAATACTGATAAAAAGTAGGTCATGAATCTCAGGAGAAAAAGATAGTTTACTTGCTCACCTCTGTTAAGGAAATGACTCGTCTCTTTCTTGTATCACATCATTTTTACCGCAAAATAATCTTTTCATAGAGATTTATCTTTTCATGGAAAAGTCCATATCCCCATCCTTCATAATGTCTAAAGACGCTTGCTCCTGGTAATTTCGGTATCGGTTCTAATGAGTCACACCCAGATATATCCAAATAAATTAAACCCAACTTTTCAAGTCCCCGAAGCCGACTAAGTTTCTTGCAGTCTCGTACCACAAGAGATTTTAACTTTACACATCCCGATAAATCTGGCAAAGTCTCAATTGATTGGCATCCTGTGATATCTATGTGTGTTAGAGATCTTGATTCCTCAGCCCCAAGAATCTCTGTAATAACAAGCGAATACCTCATTGTGAAATTCTCTAAATTTTCAAATTGGGACAGGTTTGGTAGCTTTTCTAAGGATTTGCACCCTGTTATGTATATGCTTCGGCAAGACAAGAATCTCTTGAGGCTCTCAACACCACTTAGATTGCGACAGTCATTGATGTTCAACTCTTTCAAGGTTTTGAAGCATGATAGGTCAGGCAATCTTTCAATAGACCCACAATCAGAGATATCCAATGCCTCTAAGACATGTGCCTTGTCAAGACCTTGAATTTCAACTAGATTGTGACAGTAGTTCGCCTTCAGTTGCTTCAAAGATTGTAATTCTGGAAGGATCAGCCTTTTAATGGACTTACAGCAATCTATAACTATCTCCTCCAAGCACTCCAAGTTATCACGACCCCAAATTTCAATAAGATCATAGCAATACTCAACATGCAATCGTTTTAGAGAATTTAATTGTGAAAGGTGCAATCTTTCAATGGAATTGCAGTACATTATTGACAACTCTTCCAAGAACTTGAATCCATCAAGCTTAGGCATTTTCAGCTTATGACAGGAGGCAACACGAAGTTTTAAGGGTCTTGGGGGAAGCGCCGGGATATATTCAAGTTGATCGCATCCATAAAGACCTAGTTCTTTTAGCTGGATTAGGCAAGAAAGATGTGGCACGCTGGGACTCTGACAAGAGACCATCAGATATGTTAAACTAGAAGGAAGCTCTGGTAGTGACCTGAGCTCGTCACAACCTTTTAGGCTAAGATGTTGGAGAGAAGAAAGCTTCTGAGTGCTTTCTGGCAGGTTGGATATTGGTGCTCTAGTGATTAGAAGAATCTCAAGCGAAGACAAGTTACAGATTTCACTTGGAATTTCCCCTTTTAGACTCCGGCAGGATTCGAGACTTAGCCTCTGCAGTTTCTTCAACCTTCCAGTAGCACTGGGTAATTTTTCAATTGCAGATTCACTAATGTCTAGGTGTTGCAAATTCTGTAAATCCCCAATTGAGCTAGGGATTTCTTTCAATGACCGACAACTAACGGCACTCAATTTCTCCAGCTTCCTCAAAGAACCAATTGACGTAGGAATCTTTGTAATACCGGTGGAATCTAAAATAAGCTCTTGCAAGTGTTTTAATTCACCTACTTCCTCTGGTAGCTCCTTGAGACTACCACAATCACTTAAGTCCAAGGAAACAAGGCTCTTGACTTTGCCAATAGAAGGGTCGACTTTCTCTAGTCCATCACAGCGTTTCAGGATGAGAATCTCCAAGTTTGTGAAAGTCGAGAGATCAGGAGTACATCTTAAATAATTGCAAAATGCAAGGTCGAGAACTTTCAAGCACTTTGCTGCCTATCCAAAGGAGAATAAGCTGTCAACAAATGAGTTGATCAACAAGACAAAACAAATAAAAAGTCAGAAAGGATGTCTTTTTTTGATCTTACCTTGATTGAACTCCACCCACTCCAATGCTCTGTGATCTGGTTGTATGATAATTCCAACACCAATAATTTCGGTAGATGCAAATTGGTTGCCGAAAGAGATCGATCGGGTTCAATGTCAGACCATTGAAGCCATCTTAATTCAGAGAACAGTCCATCAAAATCTCCCCTTAAAGCTACCCCCCTCAATTGAAGGAACCTTAAGTTCTGTAAATTTTTAAACTGTTCATTTGTGTATGTCTGGAGATGGCCGGAGGGCATCAATGGGTGGTCATAGTATTTGTCAAGACGAATTGCTCGGATCCTGTTAGTTCCCTGCATAACAAATCAATCAACCAAGTGTTTGGATTGGCCTTGAATTTTTTAGTTTTTGCTTCTTTTTTAATGTTGTAATCACACAATTTGCTGTCTTTCTACCATTGTTGTATATAAAATGTAAACACCTAATATTATCTTTTGAAATTTGAACAATTTTACATGTTAACATGAAAATAAAAATAAAAATACTTCTTGCTTAAAAAAATCTAAGACGGACGTACCCTTACCTTTTGCTTTCTTCCAATTTTGTAGTGCATGCACTTTCACATTCATTTAAGGGGGAAAACATGAAACCTTTTTAGAACATACAAATTTTTGACTTGTAGATTTTCATATAAAATTTTCATAATATTTTAAAAGAATCACTTAATAAATAGTAAAGGAAGCACACGGTTTTCAATTTATTAACTATTATAGTGAAGTATTTAATCATCACTTTAAAATCTGACAATCTTCTTGTCAAGTATGTTTAAAAAGTGTCGTGGTGACATTCATTAGCAACACAATATCATTTTAGATTTTGGCGGATTGGAAAACAGTTGCTCTCAGACCAACTAAAAGTTTTAAGAAACTTCTTGTCATGGTGTTATGGTTAGATTGAGGTTTCTAATATATGGTAACTCTGCCATATGAAAGTTTCTGGATACATTTGTCCGTTTGCATAAGATTGGCACTGTTTCTTTTTGCATCTTATAAGCCAAACATACGTTTAACTTTCCTGCTAAATCAGACCACTTAATTAGTAGAAGATGGTGGGAAAAAAAAACTATATGGCTTTAGCAACAATACTTATAGTTTTCTACCAAAAGGTTAGTTCATCAGTGACAATGTTCAATAACGCTCGAGTATCAAAATTTTTAAATGCTAGAGCACTAACTCCAAACACACAAAACTCCATCTAAAATTTTTTATGGGATTAGTGTCTTAAGTTTGACCCAAAAAATCAAAGCCCCGACTCAATGTGGATGGATGAATACGTGAACAAAAGATTTCGGAGCTTTGACATGGAGCAGATGTTCAGAGAAATAGATTGAGCGAAGGCCACAAGTAGCCAAAGCTACTGGTTAGTGGCTGGGCCTCTAGCAAGACTCAGCCAGTCGCTTGAACAGCATAGCGGTGTGATTCTGAATTGAAGCCGGACGCCAGCCACGATTGGTTAAGCTTAGGGAGTTGTTTTCCTTTAGGAAACGATATAATGTTACGATTGACGGTTCTCTGAAAGATTCGGCTGAATGTTTGAGAGATAGTCTTACTCAGCTGATTTAAAGGTCAAGGAACGTGCTTGTATATGTAGATTAGGCGTAGGGTATGAGTTTGATTCCTTGCACTATTACGTACAAACAATTCTCTGTTTGAACTATCAAGTCGGTCTTAGTTAGGCTTGTGTCTAACCAGGCAACAAGAGTTAATGGAGTATTTCTGTGTTACGAAATTTATTTAGCTATTGGTACCATCTTTTGTCAAATTAGTTTTCCAGAGGTATCATATTTAAGTGATTATAAATTTACCAAAAATTAAATTTTTGCAAATATGATTTACATCAATAAATTTGAATTATTTGAACATTTGGAGATATTCTGTTAGATGACTATCACGAAATAATATAATTTTTTTTATCCTTGGAATGTTTATGTTTCTATTAACTGTCACAATTACTCTTTGGTGGACATGGATCGTGAATGGAATATTTTCCTTAAAAATAGGAGCATCTGTTCATGCTAGACAAAAAAAGATTACGTATATGAAAATTTGAGGGAGAGGGAGAGAAGGAAGGAGTGTCATGTTACCCTTTTTCCGTTAGTACTTCGAAGGCTTCCTCGTAAACCCATAATCTAGTACGTCTCTCAGGCGGTCCTTCTTGACAAACAATGCTCCTTCCAAGATCCCTTAGTTGATCATGCATCTTTAATTCACCATGATGTCCAGTTCCTATTAAGGACCTCAGCTTCAACTCTTCAATATCTTGACTTGCATTAACACCATGGTCCTCCCAAAAGTAAATGGCAAATTTGCTCTTTTTGCCAATCAAAGAACAAGCAATATCAAGAAAAATCTCTCGATGTCTTTGTCCTAATTTATGATAACTTATATTCAATATCTTTTGGACATCTACATGTGGTTCCTTTTTAATTCACTCAGCATATCTCGCCATACTTTCATATCTGTTTTGTTATATAAGTATGACCCTACAACCTCAAGAGCCAAGGGAAGTCCACCCATTCTAGATATGATTCCATGAGAGATATTCTCAAAACCCCTTGTAGAATGGTCTGTATGAAATGCATTTCTATTAAAGAAAAGCAAAGATTGCTCCCTATTCATTTCACCGAGTTTACACTTATAATCTACCCAGGATTCAGGTTGACCAAGAAGAGCTTCATATCTAGTTGTAACAATAATGATACTTCCTGAGGCAAACCAGTTACGCTCTCTAGCCAAAGCATTTAGTTGATCCTGACCATCTATATCATCTAGAAGAATAAGAACCTTCCTTCTTTTCAGTGTAGATTTGATCAATTCGATTCCATCATCAGCATTGCAAACTTGATATTCGATTTTCTGAATTTCCTTCATTAGTTGATTTTGTAGATAATGAATACCATTGCGGTGAGCTGTTTCACGAATATCTAGAAGGAAACTATGATGCACAAAGTTATCCAATAGATTGTTGTAGATGACCTTGGCAATAGTTGTTTTACCAATCCCACCCATGCCATAGATACCAATCATTCGAGCATGACTGGCAGGAGTGTCTACCCAATTCCTAATTTGGTCCAGCTGATCACCAGTTTCAACTAAGTGCTTAGTAACAGGAAGCTGAAAAGTTTGTTGCAACTTGCTCAGAACAGTTTTGGTAACGATTTCCACTAATTCTCCTTCAAACCTGTCAAACAACAAAACTCACTTCTTGATTATACTGAATCTCATCAAAGACACCCACATATATTTGAAGAATTGACGGGGCCAATTAACATGCTAGATTATTGTTTTATAAATAATAATGGACAATGATGGTGTAGCAGTCATTTCATTTTTCCCCTTCCTTAAAGAGTCTTTAGAAGTATAGGCATAAGGTTACTGCTTGTTGAAGGATAGGAGGTCGATTTTTTTATTTTTTTCTTTTGGAAGAGGGGTTAAAAAAGTTGAGGAAGGGAGTTCCCCACTCCAATTCTAGGATATCTCATAGGCCTACATTGAGGACTTATAGTTGACTTACAGGTTGCCTACCAATTGGGGGTTACTGGCAACAAGAATCAAACCTAGATATGGTAAATGCGTAGTGTCTGATCCTATTGACTGAGCTTCGGAAGACTGAGCATTGGATTCCTTTGGAAGCATATTGTTCAGTAATTGATACTATATGCTCAAGGGGTTGTGGTTTCTTTGTTTTTTTTTTCTCTGTGCTGGAGAAAATTGTAAAATTCTTGGGCAACCATGGGGTACTTTGGTTTAGTTGCGGATTTATTTTCCAGGGACATCTTGGGGAGTACTACTGTTAGTTGTCTTCGGAGCATCATGGTTGTTCATTGTGACATTTTGGGGATGTTTTATGAACTTGTAGTGGGTCTGGTCATCCACATTTCATCGCTTTTGCATGAATAAGAAAACATAAATATACAAACAAGAAAAAGCGTTGGTAGAAGTGAAGTACCTGTTAGCCATTTTCTCAGATTCCCATCCAAGTAAGTAACTCACTTCTTCAAGTGCTCGTCGTCCTTCCTCGATAACCTCCTCATCAAAACGCATCTTACTTATATTGAAGGCGTGACCAAAATTACCTTTTAAATACCGCACATCTGATGGATTCACTTTGTAAAAAATGGGCAACACTACGTGCGATGCGTTCTTCTTGCAGTGCATAATATGAATAAGCTCAATGAGGCACCATTTGCTTGAAGCATAATTTTCAGAGATAATAGGGATCGAAATCTTAGACCGAGTGATGGCATTAAGAATCTCTTGACCGAAGTTCTCACCAATTGGGATGCTCGTGTCGTCCTTGAACACATAAATTGGTGCAATCCCTACCTCGACTAGATTGCGATAAAGGTAATCGGTGAATCCTTTGCGGGTTTCTGACTCTTTAAAGCTCAAGAATACATCGTATGGATCACTACTTCCTTCCATGGGCTGTGGAGAGATGAGCATAGCAGCGGTTGCTCCATTAGTGCTCTCCTTTTCTGTAATCTTTTTCTTCTTCTTGAGATGATTGAATACAAGCACAAAGAGAAGAATCGGCGCAACAAGCACCGCAACGGAACGACCAGAAACGAAATGGTGAATCCCTTTGTTTGCCTTGCTCGGACTTTTCCCTTTCTCCATGGAAGTCTGATACGCAATATGAGGAGAGGATGCCTTCCCGCCGCACAAAGAGATCAATGACAAACAAATGAAAAGGTAGAGGCTGGGCACGCGGCCAAGTAGTAATGGATTGGGGGTGGGGTGGAGACCGGAGAACGAGCCCGTGAAACACAGACACAGTGTACACGGTGAGAGAAAGAACCGAGAGCAGTAAGAAAAAGGAAGAAAAAAATGCTGAATGGTGAGCACATGCTTTCTGGATGGACGGCACGTGCTTTCTGAACTATTCTGAATACAAAAGGTTTAATGAATGAGTCTTCCGAGGCAGGGGGTCCATTGATTTATCCTAGGCGAGGTCCCTTGGAAAGGACCGAGCTCCGTGAAACACGTACACACATTAAGCACAGTGAGAAGGAGGAGAGAGAGCCAAAAAGAAAAGGTTGAAAGGAGAGCAGAAAGAAAGGTGAGCACATGCTTTCTGGATGGACGGCACGTGCTTTCTGAAGTATTCTGAATACAAAATGTTCAATGAATGAGTCTTCCGAGGCAGGGGGTCCATTGATTTATCCTAGGCGAGGTCCCTTGGAAAGGACCGAGCTCCGTGAAACACGTACACACATTAAGCACAGTGAGAAGGAGGAGAGAGAGCCAAAAAGAAAAGGTTGAAAGGAGAGCAGAAAGAAAGGTGAGCACATGCTTTCTGGATGGACGGCACGTGCTTTCTGAAGTATTCTGAATACAAAATGTTCAATGAATGAGTCTTCCGAGGCGGGGTCCATTGATTAATCCTAGGCGAGGTCCCTTGAAAGGACCGAGTTCCGCGAAACACGTACACACGGGAAGCATAGTGAGAGGAGGAGAGAGACCCAAAAAGAAAAGGCTGAATGGAGAGCAGAAAGAATGGTGAGGACGTGCTTTCTGGATGGACGGCACGTGCAATACAAAATGTTTAATGAATGAGTCTTCCGAGGCGGGGGTTGATTAATCCTAGGCGAGGTCCTTTGGGACCGAGCTCCGTGAATCACGTACACACAGCAAGCACATTGAGAGGGAGGAGGAGACCCAAAAAGAAAAGGCTGAATGGAGAGCACAAAACTATCCCCCAATACAAAATGTATAACGAACGAGTCTTCCGAGGCTGGAATCTATTAATTAATCCAATATTAAAAGTTATTGACTTAGAGCACTGCAATGTAGAGAAAATATACAGTGGTATGTGCGCGCCACGTCATCCGCTGACTTGGTGTGCACATACCAATGAGATATTGACACATGTCCCGAGCAAGACCCTCTAGAAAATGAGAAAATGGCTAGTTTTCGGCTGACTTGACTTGGCTCCACTACAGAAGAAAGGACGGGTCAATTCCCACTCAAAATATTTCTCTCTCCTCACTTGAATCGGGGGTTCTCTCTCTCCTCGTAAAAAAACAAAGAACACGTAGAGCCTTCCTCTGTTTCCTTCTCTGCGCATCCCACCTCCTCTGCCTCAGCCTCTGCTTGCCCAAAAGCCTCTCTGGTCATTTACCTCTGGTATCTCGATCTCGTTCCCAAGCGGCACCAGGCTCCCCGCCGCTAACTGAGCGTTGTCCCTAACGGTGGCCCACTCAGTCGCAAGGGACATCTCGGCAGACTAGGGCGGGGTCGACGGTGCGACGAAGAAGGAGAGGCCTGTTGCATTTTCTCTCTCTTTTTTTTAACAAAGCGGGCACTTTTTCTTCCTACTTCTGCCTCTCTCTTCCTCAAGCACTCCTCTCCTCTCTGTCCCGAGCCCTCTCACTCACCCCAAGCGCCCCCCTCCTATCACGCCCCGAACCCCGGGCATGTGCACATCCCTCGGTGGTTGATTAAAATTGTGACATCCCAGGACGCGTCGCCAACCCATTCATTTTATCTTTCAATTAAGCACATGCGAAAGCGAATTAAATAAACACCCGGCCAACAATCAAACACAAGGATAGTAGAAAGACAAGCTAGTTATTTTCACAAACTATTATTCATATACGTGCCAAGTTAGCCCTATAGGTCTATACACATAAGTCTGTCCCAAAAAAGAACTACCAGACAACCTACACTCCGGATCACTCCGACTCCAGCATTGGGTCGTCCACTACACCATCTAGGATATCGATGTCCATAGGGTGAGCTACCTCCCCATCCTCGGTTTCGACGGTAGGCCCGTCAAAACTCTACAAAGGACCCTCCCGAGCCCCGTTAGGCTCGTTAATGAACCACGCTTTGAAGCGATGAGATAGCCAGTGACAGAGGCCCTCATCGACCCAAATAGTGGTTACAACTAACTCATGAGTCTCGGTGGTCCCGGGAATAGGGAAAAAGTAGAACTCATAATCTATTTCCTTCGATACCCCAAAGTAAACAGGACGTCTCTCCATACTAAGGACCTAAAAAAGGGTTAACAACGACGGAGTGAGATAAATCTCAATGAGTCAAAACCCTAAACTCCGATTATGACACAAATTTGTCTCGAAGGTGGTCCTAAACATACACCATACAAAATTCACATCGCCTTGGCACATACCTACATAATAGCTCATTACATATGCATTTATAAATATCACAAGCATACTTAATAACCAAAACACCTCATTTCATCCATCAAACATCACATGGGTCCCGATTATAAGGTAAAACCGTTATGATACATCCCATACCGTGCCACACAATTTTGCCTCATAATCAGGCATAGCTATCATTACCACTCATGTGTGTTCCAGTTATTACGACCCAATGGCCACGGCCAACTCAATAGTCGACGATCATCCGACATAACCGGCGTCATCCCACTCTGTCAGGCATGGCAACATCCAACACTACACGCCTAGACGGCATTCCATAAAAGAGCATTGGCTCGTCCTCCACCGCGACCGACATCCATTGACGTGGGGCATCCAAACTTAACCAAGCATCGCCTCCCCAACTCCCATTGGGTGACAGGTTCCGATAGTGACCATACGCACACCCATACTTGGTCAAGAACACTGTGCTTTGCATCCAAATACATTGTATTTAAATAATGAACTTGGCCAATTTTCTTCATATTAAAAATTCCCGGTAAAATAATTGTGCATGGTCACATATTTAAATCGAACCTTTAAACATAGTACACTCCCATTTCAAAATTCAACGATTTTATATTACATAAAAATTGGCATCAAAAATCGACACCCGGTATTTTTCTATTTAAATACCCATAAAATCAAATTTTCCAATAATAATTAATCACTACCACCAAACAATCAATTGCACATATAAGTTATCAAATTCACATATAAATTCATCCACGAGAATAAGCGTAAAATTTCACTAAACGGCTAATTCGTCACAATTTACGCTAATTACAATTAATTAAATAAATCTAATGTAATTAAACTAACCATGGTTAACTAATCTAACCTAAGGTAGCATAATCTAACTAAACTAACCACCTAACCAAACTAACCTAACTAAACTAACCAACCTAAATAATCTAGTTTCTCTAACTAGGATTAACCACTAATCCTAATTAACATTAATTTAACCCCATAAGCGAAATCAACTACCTAATCAAGGATTAAGGAGTTAACTCACTGAATTAGGACGGTGGCGGGTTCACGGCGACGGCGGCACGATGGCAGTGAAAACCCAAGACAACCGTGTCTCCAACGGAGCTCAACCGGTGAAGGAAAATAGCCCTACAGCTCACGACTAAAGGGGCGATTATGGTTCTGTGAGCTACTGGTTGGAGCTGTTGGAGCTGCTGGAACGGGCGATTGGACTGGGCGGTGGCTGGCGAACGGACCAACTAGAGGCGAGCTGGCTATGGTGGTTGCAAGCAGTTCGGTGGGCTGGGATGGGCAGACGGGTGGCTCGGCAGCTAGACGTGTGAAGGAGCTGCGGTGGTCGGTTCACTAGCTGTGAGCTGATTGAGACGGTGGCAGGTGGCATCGGGGAATGGAGGGCAGCAGGCAGCTGGGCGGTGTTGCTTGCGGTGGTGGTGGACTACTTAGTGAAGGGCTAGCTGAGGGGAGGTGTAGTCGGCAGTAGCAAAGTGAAGAAGAAGAAGAAGTAAAGAGGAAGAAGAGAAGGTGGGTTTGGCTGAAGCAAAAGGAAGGAACGCATGAGAGAAAATGGAGAGGAAAAAGGGAGGGAAAGGAAGTCAAAGCCATGGCCAATCAAAAGGCTTGTAAAATATCAAGCCATTCATGAAAATGCCTCAAAAGTCTTCAACCCAAATGTCAAGTGCCCCTCCAATGAGAATTTGGCTTCAATTCCTAAAAAATAAAACATTTTTGCCGCAATTATGTCCTTCAATTTGTCCACCGAATTTCATTTTATTTCTTTTGCCGAAAACCGATTTTTCCACAAAATTCCGAGCTCGACGAAAATTCTCCGAAAGATGAGACGACGTCATAAAAATGAATCGTGACATGCTCGAACGTCCTATTCCCGAAAACGAATTCAGTTTCGTGGTTAAAATCGACCGAATGTGATTTTAGTACAACCTAACTAGCAAGTAGCTTTCAGGGATTTTGGCATGTTTGACCCGTGGTCGATAATTTTTTATCCACGTTTGTGCATCTCCGACTCGTAGACGACTCTTGGTTGTCATAAAAATCGCAATGTTTCAATTACATGTCCTGAGTATAATTTTGATAGAAAATCAGGTTAGTGCCGTTCGACGTCAATTTCGCAATCATGCGGAATCACCACAATTTAATTACATGTTTCCGTCGAATCAACTTATATCTGATCACAATTTGATTATAATGGTGTCAAATTGACCCTTGCCAATTATTATGGTCGAGCAATCAATTTCCAATCGAATTCTCTACTCTATCGCATTTATATCCCTTAACAGCTTCGTCTAATATATTAGTCAACTCGTGAGAGGCCAGCTCAGAGTAAAATGGCCATAGGTGTGTCGACAAAAAAACCATTTCACATTATCAAGACGGGGTCGAATTTCAGGATCTCACAACTCTTTCCCTCTTATAAAAATTTCGTCCTCAAAATTTAAATCATTACAATTCTTCCAAAAAAAGGTGGGGGCATTGTCGTCTCATTGATTCCTTGCTTTCCCACGTTGCTCCTTGCGTTCCGTGCTGTTGACAGACCACTTTAACCAAGGAAATCATATTGTTGCGCAACACTTGCTCCTTTCGATCCAATATCCGAACCGGTCTCTCCACATACGATACTCTCTCGTCCACGTCTAATTCCTCAAAATTCAGCACGTGGGTTAGGTCAGGCTCATACTTCCTCAACATCAATTTGTGGAAGACGTCATGCACTTGTGCAAGTCTCGGCGGCAACGCAAGACGATATACCAAAGTCCCAATCTATTCCAAAATTTCAAAGGGACCGATGTACCTTAGACTTAACTTTCCTTTCTTACCGAAGCGCAACGTACCTCTCATTGGTGACACTTTAAGGAATACGTGTTCACCAACTTAGAATTCCAATGGCCTACGTCGCTTGTCTGCATAACTCTTCTGACGACCCTAAGCGATCTTGAGTCTTTCTCGAATAACTTTGACGGCGTCGACTAACTGGAACTAACTCAGGGTTTGTAATCTTACACTCTCCAACTTCATCCCAACAGACTGGAGTGGTGCAAGCTCTGCTATACAATGCTTCAAACAGTGCCATCTAGATGCTCTGGTGATAATTGTTGTTGTAGGCGAACTCAACTAGATGAAGCTGTTCCTCCCAACTTCCTTTGAAGTCCACCACGTAAGCTCGAAGCATGTCCTCGAGGGTTTAAATCGTCCTCTCAGACTAGCCATCCGTCTACGGATGATAGGCTGTGCTATACTTTAGTTTCGTTCTTAAGGCAGCCTATAAACTTTTCCAGAAAGCTACTGTGAACTTCGAGTCTCAATCTGACGTAATCGTAACTGGTACTCCATGAAGACGAACAATTTGTCGCACGTACAACTCATCATATATGTTCAATGCAAAGTCCTTTCGTACGGCGATGAAGTGAGCAGACTTCGTCAATTTGTCAACTACAGCCCATGTGGAGTCACTACCTCGCTAACTTCTCGGTAGTCCCATCACAAAGATCATTGTGATATGTTCCCACTTCCACTCGAGAATCTCGAGAGGTTACAAAAGTCCTTCAGGTTTGCAATGTTGTGCTTTCACTTGTTGACACGTTAGACACTTGGCAACGTGTTTGGTGATATCCTTCTTCATATCGGTCCATCAATAGTGTTAACGCAAATTCTAATACCTCTTCATACTATCTGAATGAATACTGTAGCTGTTACGATGAGCTTCTGACAATATCTCCTCCTTAAGCTCTGCATCATCAGGTACACACAATCACCCATGAAATTTTAGTATTCTGTCCTCGGAAATTTGAAAGTCAGCCTTCCTCTTTTCCACATCTTCTTGCAGAATTTTCTTAATCTCAGGATCTGTCAACTACAACATCTTAATCCTCATCTACACTTCCGTTCAATTTTGAGGGTAGCCATGAGACTTGGAATGTGGCCTACCTCAAATTTGAAATCCAAATCTCGAACTTCTTCGAGTAGGATCCACTCCTGAACCATCATCTATGCAATCGATGACTTCCGACTCAACACATCTGCGACCTTGTTAGCTTTTCCAAGATAATACAGGATGCCGTAGTCATAATCATTGAGAAATTCCATTCAATGATGCTGTCTCATGTTCAACTCCTTATGGGAGCATAAGTACTTTAGACTCTGGTGGTCCGTAAAGATCTGGAACTTTTCTCCACATAAATAGTGTCTCCAAATCTTCAAGGCGAAGATGATCGCTACGAGTTCCAAATCATGCGTCGGATAATTCAACTCATGAGATCTCAACTGATGGAACGCGTATGCAACAACTCTTCCGTGTTACATTAAAACGCAACTTATCCTCTGAACGACGCATCACTATAGACCTCATATCCTTCAGGTCTAGACGGAATCGTCAACACGGGTACAGTAATCAGCTTTTGCTTAAACTCTTAGAAACTACGCTCACACTTGTCCATCCATTTAAACTTCTCTTCCTTATTCAGTAATCAAGTCAGAGGCATGGCTATTGTAGAAAATCGTTCCACGAATCATCTGTAATAGCCGGCCAATCCTAAGAAACTTCTTATCCCTGTCACTGTCATTGGTCTTGGCCAGTTTATAAGTGTTTCAATTTTAGTCGGGTCCACAGAAATTCCTTCACCAGAAATCACGTGACCTAAGAAAGTAATGCAAGTAAACCAAAACTCGCACTTACTGAACTTGGCGTACAGTCCATGTTCTCACAAAGTCTGAAGCACTATCCTTAAGTGTCTTTAGTGCTTCTCTGAACTTCTTGAGTACACCAGGATGTCATCGATAAACACAATCACAAATTGGTCTAGATACTCCTTGAATACTCAATTCATCAAATCCATTAAAATAGCTGGAGCATTGGTCAAACCAAACGACATTACCGTGAATTCATAATGGCCGTAACTCGTACGAAAAGTCATCTTCGATATGTCTTCCTTCTTAATCCTCAGCTGATGATACCCTATCCTCAGGTTGATCTTGGAAAATATTGATGCTCCCTATAGCTGGTCAAACAAGTCATTAATCCTTGGCAACAGATACTTGTTCTTGATCGTCACCTAGTTGAGTTGCCAATAGTCAATGCAAAGGCGCAGCGAACCATCTTTCTTCTTTATAAACAAGACTGGTGCTCCCCAAGGTGATACATGTCACACCCTGAACCTCGAGCACGCGCACATCCCTCGACGATCGACTAAAAATTTTTCGATGTTCTCCGGACGCATCGCCGACCCTTTCGTTTTATGCACATGTGAAAGCGAACTAATAAACCCCAAACAATAATCAAACATGGGATAGAAAAGCAAGACAACCAATTTTCACAAAACACACCTTATAAACACATAAAGTTCAACTTATAGGTTCATACACACTAATCTATCTCCAAAAGAAACTACTAAGCTACCTACACTCTGGACCCTTCAGCCTCAGGCTCTGGTTCTCCATACTAGGGACCTGAAAATTGTAAACTACAATGAGGTGAGACAATGTTTTAGAGAGTCTACACCCTAAACCCTGATTAGGAAGGCAATTCACTTAAAGGCAGTCTAATCACATGTAATAGAAGACTCACCTCACCTCAGCACCTCCTTACACATCAGTACAATTCATATAACAGATGCATATAATAAATGCACTCATTAATTGGAACTTTTCACTTTCAAATCAATCAATCATAGGGGTCCTGATTATAAAGCCAAATCATTATGACACGTCTAATTCCATGCCACACAATTTTGTCTCATAATCAGGCGCGGCTAAATCACTCATTCATGCGTTCCAATTGATTACGGCCCCACGGGCACAGCCTACTCGACATTCGGCAGTCTTCCGGCATAGCCGGGCATCATCTCATCCCTTGAGCACAGCAACGTCTACCTCTAGACGACATTCGTGAAGGAGCATCGATCCGGCCTCTACCGCAATCCGGCATCCATTGTCAGAGGCATTCCATATAGGAGCAACGTCCACCCAGCACACATCAGGTGACGGGTTCTCATAACCATCACACGTACACCCATTCCGAGCTAAGGACGTTGTGTTTTGCATTCAAATGCCTTAATTTAAATAATGTGCTTGACCTATTTTCTTCGTATTAAAAACACCCAATAAAATAATAATGTGTGGGTACACGGTCAGATTGAATCATAAAATGTGTTATCATTCATTTTAAAAATCTCACTATTTAATATAGTATTTTAAAAAAAAAATTGGTGTCAAAACCCGACACCTGATATTTTCTAATTAAATACCAAAATATAATATTTTTAAAATAATAACTAAAAATCAACCATCATCACTCAATTGCACAAATTAGCACTCAATTGCATAAACCAATTACACCACGACAATTAGCACGAAATTCGACAACCGGCTATCCCCATATAATTTTCGAGAAATATTAAATAATTAAATAAATTGCAAAAATAATTAACTACCTAATTAACTTGACCATGCAGGCACATCATTGATCAAGTTGACTTTTACCTAATTAGTAACCCTTTTTTTTTGTTCAAACCTTCCAAAATAAATTCATACGGGGTCCTGTATTTCAAATTAACCTGCCAAACTTTGCACGCACCTCGTATAAAGCCTCCTCATTTTATTGAACACATAAAACTTGGCGTCCAAATCCGACACAATATTTATTTTCTAATTTCTTTTCCAACCACCCTCTTTTGAAAACTAACCTTAGTAACCCATCTTCTTCTTCTTCTTTTTTGTTCAAAACGTTTAGAAATAAATTCATAGGTCCTCACGTATTCAAAATTAATCCGTCAAACTTTGCACACACCTAGTTTAAAATCTCATTATTTCATTGGGCAAATAATTTTTGGTGTCCGGACGACACCTCATTTATTTTCTATTTAATAGTCCAAAAGGTTATGTTTTGCAATAACAATAAACAACCAACAAAGAGCAATTCACCTCATGATCTCACATATAAGTTCTCAACAAGCCACAAGTCCACCACATCACTAAATACACCTTATTCAACAAGCACAACATCAACAACAACCACAAAACCACTGGTCCTAATTGGCAGAAATCAGGCCACTCGTGCGTTTCCAAGTTTAAATCCAGAAACCCAACCAAATGAGCTTGGAAAATTCTCAAATTTGAATATGTTATAAAAGACACTTAAAGTAAAATTTTTCATGAGGACATCTTAACTCATATCTTTCTAGATGAAGAGAAGTAATTCGCTCAAATCGTAACAAAAATTGTGACCATTTCCAAAAAGTCTATATTCCGAAATTAGTTTGGTTTGGGGTTCAAAACTTGTCTGTTTGATCTGAAATTTGAGTATGTTAAATTAGAAGATGTTACAAACAACTTTTGCGAAGAAACTCTTTCAAAATTTGAACCCTAAGGGTTGATAAAAATCCAGTGAATCCCAAAAGGTCACCCATTCCAGCAAAAATAGAGGTTCTGTTTTCAAATGACGGAGCTAAAATCTACTTATTTTTAAATCCATAAAATCTTGAATAAAATATATGTCATAACTGAAAATTTCTAAAACATTTTTCAAGAAGGAACCAACTCCAAGATCATATTACATTTCGATCCACAAAAATGGCAAGCGACGAGGGTCCAGTAAACCGAATATGAAATTAAGCTAATCCACTTAGCATTAATCTAACCAAGCTAATTAACACTAATCTAACTAAGATAATTAACACTAATATAACCCCCTAAGTGCAATTAACAATCTTATCAATGATTAGGAACTTAACTCACTAGATTAGCGAGCAAACAGGTTCATGGCGACGGCGGTGCAATGGCGGTGAAATCCGGTAACTACCAAGGCACCAACGGAGGCTTAACCAAGGGTAAAAAGCCCTACAAGGCCCATAGCTTGGCTGAACATTCTATGGAAGGACTGGCCTCGACTTTGGCTCGGGCTGGTTAGTGATGCCACGGGTGCTTGCCGGTCGGGACAGTGGTTACTGGACACGGAGCTGTGGACTGTGGTGGCTGGCGATGTGAATGGTGGTGTTGGAGATGGAGCTAGCGGCCACTCATGGTTAGTTGCTGGAGAAGAGGGAGCTGTTGTTGGGTGTTGGACGGCAGCAACAAGTGAAAGGGAGATGGGCAGAAGAGGCTGGCATTGAAGATGGACAGAGGTGGAGGACGTGGGGTGAGTGTGGGCGGTGGATGATGGGGACGTTGAAGTGGAGGTGTGAGGAAGGGAATTGCGTGAAGGAGAAGGGGAAGAATGGATGCTGGTCGGCTAAAAGGGGAGGAGTTCACGTACGCAAGGGGGGAGGAAATGAACGGCAGAGAGAGGGGGAGGGAGAGAGAGAAAGAGGGAGAGAAAGTCAAGCTAAGCAAGGAATTTAACGAAGAAATCTCCATCATCATCATCACCGATACCCCAAAAGTTTTCAAGCTTTATCCCTTTGTCTCCTAATACTTTCTTGAATATAAATTCCCACAACAAATCCATTTTGGGCAGCCATTTCCCCCATTTCCCTATAATTCCGAATTTGCTCTTATTTTTCAATTTGTTCGAAAAATTGATTTGCCGCAAAAATCTCAGACTCATCAAAATTTCTTGAAAGATGAGATGACGTCCTATAAATGAATTGTGACATACTCGAATGTCCGATTCCTGAAACCGAATTCAATTTCATGGTTAAAATCGACTAAACACAATTTTAGTGCGACCTAACCTACCGGGTAGCTTTTAGGAATTTTATCGCGTTTAACCTGTGGTCAATAATTTTCGATTAACATTTGTGCATCTTCTACTCGTTGGCGACTCTCGATTGTCATAAAAATGTCAAGGTTTCAATTACGGGCACGGGGTACATAATTGATAGAAAAATCGGTTTAGTACCATTCGACAAGAATTTTGCAATCAGGTGGAATCATCCACAATTTAATTACATGCCTCTGTCGAATCAATCTATACCCGGTCACTAATTAATTATAATAGTGCCGTATTGACCCTTGCCAATTATCACGGTCGAACAGTCAATTTCGGATCGAATTCTCAAGTCTGCCACGTTTATATCCCTTAATGGCTTCACCTGATAAATCGGTAAATTCGTGAGTGGTTAACTCAGAGAAAAAAGACCATAGGCGCATCGACGAAATGCCTATTTCATCAAATCAAGACGAGGTTGAAATTCAGGATGTCGCTGTTAGGGAAATCCCCTATGATGTTTTGAAGATGACAAAATAAATCAAAGGCTACTAACATGTTTAATGGTTAAGTAATAGACCATGCAGATGATAGAACATGTAAAGGATATTGTCAAAGTGTGAAGACGACCAGGAAGACCGAACGTAACATATGTCCAAAGTATATTATGAAGATTTCCAGACTTCGTGTCAAAGTCGAAGACTGCCGGACTCAAGACTCAAAGTCGATGACTGCAGACTTTAGTGTCAAAGTCTGTTCTACATCGAAGTCGATCATTCGACAAATTCCGGGCGAACGTGAATGATGAACCGGAAGACGAGACTCTATCTTTGAAGCTGAACTGGGTATAGACCTTAAAGCTAAATCTGTTCGAAAGCGATATGTTCGACCCGAGATTGTAAAGTCTACGAGACTCATATTGTAAAGTCTATTGCTTTCAGACTTTACATCCAGATTCGATGAATCGTAACTCAAGCTCAATCATACAACGGCTAATGATCTGGTTTGGATTCCACATCAAGATTGATTTGATTGATTCAATCTAATTGATTGACGATTGGATCTTGAAGACAAGAACTTTCTATACGAAGAAGCTTTACTTATGGAAACCAAGATTTCATTTGTATGGGCGATCGGAATCAATTTGGGATTTTACCTTTGTCACTCAACGGCTACCAAATCTTCTAGATACGAGCTGTCCAATGGGTATATTGGAAGATGATTCTCCGGGATACTTTTGTCCAATGGGTAGTTTGGAAGTGGAGGAGTATTTAAGGAGATCATGGACCGATGAGCAAGTAAGAGACGAGAGCGTAGAATTTATAATTCCAAAGTCTGGGCGACTTTCGATCATATACTTGTCTCTTGAGAGCTTAAATGTTTGTAATCGTGAGAGAAATACCAAAAGAGTGACTTAGTGAGATAGTGTGATCTACTACTAAGTGTTTGCACTCGAAGTTGTAATCTCTTGTTGATTGCATAGTGGAATCCGCCAAGAAGGTCATTAGCGTGGGAGAGTGGACGTAGGCTTGGATTAAGCCGAACCACTATAATTTCTATGTTCTTATTCTCTTCCCTAACTCCTTTGTTTGAAGTTTATTTTATTCCGCATATACTTGCCAAGAGTTATTTTATACACCTATTCACCCCCTCTAGGTGTTCATACTAGCACTCTCAGTCGCAACTCTTCCACTCTTATAAAAATTTTGTCTTCGAAATTTAAACCATTACAATTCTTCTTAAAAAAGGTGGGGGTATTGATGTCTCATCGATTCTTCGCTTTCCCATGTAGCTCCTTCTGTCCTGTGGTGTTGCTAGACCACTTTAACCAATGGGACCGTCTTGGTGCACGCACTTTCTCCTTTCGATCCACTATCCAAACTGGTCTTGAGCCTTTCTCAAATAACTTTGACGGCATCAACTAATTGTTGAACCAACTCAAGGCCGGTGATCTTATGCTCTCCGACTTCATCCCAACACATAGGAGTTTTGCAAGTTCTGTCATACCACACTTCAAACGGTGCTATCTAGATGCTTTGCTGATAACTGTTGTTGTAAGCAAACTCAACTAGGTGAAGTTATTCGTCCTAGCTTCCCTTAAAGTCTAGCACACAAGCTCACAGCATGTCCTCAAGGGTTTGAATTGTCCTCTCAGACTGGCCATTCGTCTGCGAATGATAGGCTGTGTTGTACTATAACTTTGTTCCCAAGGCAGTTTGTAAACTCTTCCAAAAGGCTGCCGTAAACTTCAGGTCTCAATCAGAAGCAAAATTAGAGATTGCAGGCATCTTAAAGTAACAAAAATCAAGTTGAACGAATGCCGGACAAGAGAGTAATTATTGGTTCAACCTTCTGATGCCTCAAAGAAAGGTCCTTGAGCCCAAAACTGTACCTATAGGCCTCAGAATCGAACGAAAATTTCTAGACCTCTGACTAAAATAAAATTTTGAAAATGATAAGTTACAGAAACGATGCATAATTCATACCCAAGCCTTAAGCCCTGGTATGCGTTGAAATCTTAAGTTTGCAATGGCTTATTAGGAAGCTCTTAACAAGAGCCTTTCTGATAGGGCTAGTAAGAACACCTAGAGGGGGGTGAATAGGTGTTTAAAGAAGTTTTGCAAGATTTAACAAATTAATTTGTCTTTTAAAGATAATAGACTGAAGACGTAAAAGACTGTAAACTATTATATGAAGCTACGAATTAAAGTAAGGAGTTTAGGGAAAGAGAATTGAGACACAAAGATTATAGTGGTTCGACTTATACCAAGCCTATGTCCACTCTCCCGTACTGACAACCCACTGGCTAGATTTCACTAAGAACCAAAAAAGATGTTACAGCTTCACATCCTTGATTCCACAGTGTAGAACTTCTACCACACTTCCTCAAGGTCTCACAAGTATTTAATCTCTTTTTTGAGTACAATTTAAGCTCTACAATTGAAATAGCAAACAACTATGAGCTTCAAACTTTGAAATTTTTCTTTCACGCACTCACTCGAATAACTTAAGTTTCTTCCTTATATATTCCTCCATGCCTTCATAACCGTTGGCACCTTCCAAATGAGTTCTTCCAATCTACCCGTTAGACATAATCAATTAGGAAGATCTTGAGTTATTTAAGGAATGTGATGATAGCCCACCAATCCTGCTCGCCCATACAATCAGGATCTAGGTTTCCATAAGTAGAACCTTTCAAGTATACTTCGCCAATCAACATATCTAATTATCCAAATTGATTTAAATACAAATAATTGATCACAAGATGCCATCTCCAGACGTGAGATCTTCTTCAACCGCATGAACCAAATCCTTATAGATATACTCATATCTGAATAAGTCTTCTTCAATGGATAAATCTTTTTCTTTGTCGATCTGGAAACTATCAATGAGGGCAGGCTTTAAATCTTGAGTCTGGAGGTCTTCAGACTTTGATGATAGAGTCTGAAAGCCTTCAGACTAGACTGATGAAAACGCTTTGTCAACTTCAAAACAAGTAAGGAAGTTTTCTCCAACAATCTCCCCATTTTTTATGGTGACAAAACTTTTATGCAGATTTGGACACTTTTGACCTGTAAAACAACACTTAAGCAAACCCAGATATCTCATAAAAGATGAGTAGATTAGGATAAGGATAGTAGCAAATTTGAAACCACAGAAAACATGTTAATCCTGTAAGACAACTATTCTTTCCATAATCATTAACATAGCTTAAGATTCAGCAAGCATCAAAAGATTAAATTAAGCAGTCCAAACCAGTCCAAACAAGAGATAAGTCCACAAAAATCAAAACCAATCAAAATCAAAGTCAAATCTGCATCAACTTCTCCCCCTTTTTGTCAACAGGAAAAAGTGGAGAACGAATAAAAAGTTGGTTGAAAATAGAGTCAGAATCATGGCTGTTTTGGAAGGCGAACAAGCTTGAACTCTCCCATTGAATTCACTGTCTTCTCAAGCCTTGCAAAACTCTGCTTCAATGACTAGAAATCTTCATCCTGCATAGATGACTACACTTGATTCTTCAGGGCTTGTAATTAATCATGCAAAGACATTGAAGTGGCCATGAATGCATTCTTGAGATCCTGCAACTCATACCCCATAGCATATTACTGTTTCCTTACATCCAATAGAATCTCTAGCAGTCTCGAAAAGTTTGCTATTAGATCTGTTGCAACACTAGGTCCAGCCGAGTTAAATCCAGGGGTTTTGAGAATGGATAGAATTTCAGATTGTCCACCATGACTAGGAGTGGATGCCTTTGGATAATGAGAGGCATATACATCCTCTGGGTCTATTGTAGAGCGACTCACATCACTAGTAAAGATAGGAGAAGAAATACATTGATGTCCAACAGCTCCCCATGTTTTGTTGCCTTAAGGTAGAGTAGGTAAGATCTCTTCTTGATCAACTTCAGCTTCAGAGTGATGCACGTCAGTAGTTCCAGTTCCCGCCATCTCAGAATCACTAGACAAGGAGACAGCCAAAGTTGGCTTAAAAGAGTCCTCTTGATCCTGGTCTCTCTCTCTTCTTCTCCTTCTTGTCCTCTTTCTTCTCTTCTTTCTACTTCTTCCTCTCCTCTTCTTTCCTCTTCTTCTTCCTTTCTTCTTTCTTCCTCTGTCCTCCTCTGTTCTTCATCTTCCTTCTCTGTCTATTCTCTCTCTTTTTCTTCTTCTTCTAGCTCTTCTTGAGTCTCTTGAAAACTGACAAAACTCTTCAAATTCTATAAGGCTGAAAGAGTCAATTTATCCTCATCTTCTTCATCTTGCAAGATGAGAATTCTTTTCTTCTTCACTGGAGTAGCCATGGGCTCCTTGCCTTTCCTCTTTCTTTGCTGCGGCGAGAGTCTTGTTTTGTTTTCACGGTAGACTTCTCTTTCATACGCTCCAACACCTTGTTCAGCTCTTTCAAACGCATCTTTGTGACCATTTTAAAACCAATCACCATTGGAGGGATGTTTGTCAAACATAATGGTGTAGAACTGTGAATTTTAAAATGTCTAAAAAGACGCGTGATAAGAGCAGAGTAAGGGAGTTGTCCCTTATCCTTTACCACTATCCTGTACATGTGGAACATGATGGTGTGAGGCAGAGAGAATTTGAATCCTGCATTGATGGCATACATCAATTTCGCTTCAGACCGAGATACATCAATCTTGGATGTCAACTTTGGACGAATGCGGTTGATTACGATCTTGTGCAGCAAGATGTTGGAGGCATTCATCCTATAGTAGGAAATTTTGCCTTCAGCATCTCGATCTTTCACCAATGATAGAGTGGCATGAGCAATAGACACACTAATTGGTTAGAAACTCGATCTTTCCACCCTAATTATATCAACCAAAGTGTCCATATTCACCACAAATTCCTTATCCCTCATTGAGAAAGAGAAACTGTTTGCATCCATGAAAAATAAGTTCAGGATAAGCAGTAGTAGATTCTGAACAAATTCACTCCAATTGCAGTAAAGCAAACTTCTCTTGCAGATTTACTTTTACTGAATCAAGGAAATCAAAATCGACACTCCTAGGGTTCATAACCCCTCTCTTCATTAGACTCGAGTAGACCCTCTTGTGGTTCTTCGATCTGAAAAGGCTTGAACCATCACTAGCAACCTTTGAAGCCATTCATGTTCTAAGCTGAAAATGAGTAAACATTTGTTCATCGTCGTTTTGTCCTTGTGGTTGATTAGCAATCCCAAAGCGTGGGTCACTAGGAAAGTTAGAGAAGGCTTTTTCAGTCGATCCTTTTTCGGCAATACCCATCTTTTCCATATCACGCAGAAAAAAGGTCTCATTCATATAACCTCTCTCTCACAGGTATTCATCAATCAAGAACATAACAATTCCCCCTCTTTTCAAATTAGAATAAAGCTTGTAGACAACTTGAGGAGTTGAGTTAACATTCTTACAGGTTCCACTTCTTCCAACACTTCTTCTTATGGACGAGTCGGTGGAGTAGATTGACGCTACTGAGAAGGTTGTGGCTGACTTGGTCATTGCAGAGGAGTTGAATCTTCTTCTTCGGTCAAGTCAAAGTGAGTAGGACCCTCAGGCATGTGCCGTGGTCTCCTGCTTGCAATTCTTGATGACTTTCTCGAAGACATTGCCTCTTCAAAGGAGGAATTCACAGTCTTGCTTGAAAATGTGAAAACTTTTTGGATTAAACAATATGGAAAGTGAGAGTGAGTCGGAGTTTGGAACTTTTACGATTTGAAAGTGAAAAGCGAAGAAGATGGATTTCGACAGTATATAAAGCAAGTGTGAGAGTGCTAGTATAATCACCTAGAGGGGGTGAATAGGTGTATAAAATAACTCTTGGCAAGTATATGCGGAATAAAATAAACTTCAAACAAAGGAGTTAGGGAAGAGAATAAGAACACATAAATTATAGTGGTTCGGCTTAATCCAAGCCTACGTCCACTCTCCCACGCTAACAGCCTTCTTGGCTGGATTCCACTATGCAATCAACAAGAGATTACAACTTCGAAAAACACTTAGTAGATCACACTATCTCACTAAGTCACTGTCTTGGTATTTCTCTCACGATCACAAACGTTTAAGCTCTCAAGAGACAAGTATATGATTGAAAGTCGCTCAGACTTTGGAATTATAAATTCTACGCTCCGTCTCTTACATGCTCATCGGTCCATGATCTCCTTAAATACTCCTCCACTTCCAAACTACCCGTTGGACAGTATCCCGGAGAATCGTCTTCCAATATACCCATTGGACAGCTCTGTATTTAGAAGATTTGGTAGCCGTTGAGTGATAAAGGTAAAATCCCAAATTGATTCCAATCGCCCATACAAACGGAATCTTGGTTTCCATAAGTAAAGCTTCTTCGTATAGAAAGTTCTTGTCTTCAAGATCCAATCGTCAATCAATTAGATTGAATCAATCAAATCAATCTTGATGTGGAATCCAAACCAGATTACTAGCCGTTATATGATTGGGCTTGAGTTACGATTCATCGAATCTGGATGTAAAGTCTGAGAGCAATAGACTTTACAATCTGAGTCTCAGTAGACTTTACAATGGGTCCGAACATATCTACTTCGAACAGATTTAGCTTTAAGGTCTGTACCCAGTTCGGCTTCATGATAGAGTCTCGTCTTCGGTTCATTATTCACGTTCAATCTAGAATTAGTTAGAGTGAACAAACTTCGATGTAGAACAGACTTTGACACTAAAGTCCGGTCTTCGAACTTTGACACGGCGAGCCTTCGAGACTTTGACACGAAGTCTGAAATCTTCAAAATATACTGGACATATGTTACGTTCGGTCTTCGGCCGTCTTCGACTTTGATAATATCCTCTACATGTTCTATCATCTGCATGGTCTATTACTTAACCATTAAACATGTTAGTAGCCTTTGATTTATTTTGTCATCTTCAAAACATCATAAGGGATTTCCCTAACAAAGTGAAGCGAGGTAAATGAAGCGACATAAAAGGAAAAAAATAAAAATGCATTTTCGGAAAAGAATAACTACATTCAATAACTGTCTTTTAAAAAAAAATGATAACTGCCTTTTCGAAAAGAATAAATGCTATGAATTCAAGAACTTGGAAATATAATTTCAATTAATCAACGATTAATGAGTAATCGTACCTTTTCAAGTCTTTATCCAAAAGTTAAATTGCTAAAACCGAAATTACTTACAGTCATAACTCTTGGTCTTCGAGTCCGAACACCTTCGACTTTTGTCTCTAAGTTTGAGCTCCTTTAGACTTTACTGAATAAAAGATATGATGTTCAGCTGGTCCGAATAGACTCAAACAAGCTTTTCTCCAAAGGGGCTTTGTAAATATGTCTATCAATTGATTCTTTGAGTCAATGAATTGGATCATAACTTCTCCATTTTGAACATGATTTCTAATAAAATGGTGTCGAATCTCTATGTGCTTTGCTCTTGAATGAAGAATTGGATTCTTTATGAGATTAATTGCGCTGGTGTTGTCACATTTGATCTCAGTGCATGAGTCTTCGATTCCAAAGTCTCTCAATTATTGTTTTATCCATAAGATTTAAGAACAGCAACTTCTAAGAGCCACATACTCTGCTTCTGCTATTGAAAGAGCTACAGTACTTTGCTTTCTTGAGAACCAAGATACTGTCTTATTTCCAAGCAATTGACAAGTGCCGGAAGTACTCTTTCTATCAACTTTACAACCTGTTAGATTTGCGTTTGAATAACCAAGGAGAGTAAAGGCTCCTCCTTTTGTATACCATAGACCTAATTTTGAGGTAGTTGCAACGTATTTGATGATACGTTTTGCAGCACTTAGATGAGATTCTTTGGGATTAGATTGAAATCTAGTACAAATGCAAACACTAAACAAAATGTTAGGTCTAGAAGCAGTAAAATAAAGAAGTGAACCAATAATACTCCTGTAGAACTTCTGGTCAACTTTCTTTCATCTTTCATCTTTGTCCAACTTCGAAGAACTAGACATTGGTATATCAATTTTTTTGCAATTTTCCAATCCGAACTTTTTAATGAGTTCTTTTGCATATTTTTCTTGGTGAATGAAAATTCCTTCCTTCAATTGTTTCACTTGTAGTCCGAGAAAGAAGGATAGTTCACCCATCATGCTCATCTCAAATTCATCCCGCATAGACTTAGAAAACTTCTTGCACGGTTTTCGTTAAGTGATCCAAATATAGTATCATCAACATAGATTTGAACAAGTAAAAAGTTTTTACCTTCCTTTTTAATAAATAAGGTAGTATCCACTTTTCCCTTGAAAAAATCATTTTGATTTAAAAACTTACTTAACCTGTCATACCATGCTCGAGGTGCTTGCTTTAATCCATATAGAGCCTTTTTTAGTATGAAAACTTAGTTTGATTTCCTTGGGTCTTCAAATCCAGGAGGTTATTCCACATAGACTTCTTCTTGGATAAATCCATTTAAGAATGCACTTTTAACGTCCATTTGGAATAACCTGAAATTTTTATAACAGGCAAAAGCAAATAATAATCTAATTGCTTCTAACATTGCTACTGGTGCATAGGTCTCATCATAGTCTATCCCTTCTTCTTGTGTATATCCTTTGGCCATGAGTCTTCCTTTGTTCCTAACCACTTTTTCTTTTTCGTCCATCTTATTCCTAAAAACCCATTTAGCTCCAATAATAGATTTACTTTTGGTTTATGAGTTAATTCCCAAACATCATTAATACCGAACTGTTTGAGTTCTTCTTGCATTGCTTCAATCCAGTTTTCGTCAATTAAAGCTTCTTTTATGCTTTTGGGTTCTATTTCAGAAATAAGTGCCATAGCGCTAGACTCTTCTTGCTTTTTGGATCTGGTACGAATCCCTTCATCAATGTCACCAATGATGAATTCTTTGGGATGACTTGACTTGTGCTTCTAGTTACCGGTTGGTCGATAGATTGTTGATCTTCTACTTTAGTTGATTCTTCAACATCCATTCGTTGTTGTTTTTCTGAAGTCCGAGCCGCTTCGGGGGAGGTAAACTTTGTAAAGTCTAGAGCAAGTTTAGATTCTTCAGGTTGAGTCTAAATCAATTGATTCTGCAAAAAGATTCTTGAAATTTGACATTCATAGATTCTTCCACAAACTGAGTCTTCTTGTTGAATACTTTGTAGGCTTTGCTTGAAGTTGAGTAGCTAAGGAAAATTCTTTAATTTGATTTTTCTTCAAACTTACTAATTTGATCATTTGCATTTTTCAAGATAAAACATTTGCAACCAAACATATGAAAATAAAAAACGATTGGCTTCTTTCCTTTGAATAACTCATAGGGAGTTTTCTCCAGAATAGGCCTTAAGAATACTGTTAATAATATAACAAGTTATAGAGATTACTTCAGCCCAAAAACGAGAATAAATATTACTTTCTATTAAAAGAGTTTTTGTCATTTCTTGCAGCGATCTATTCTTTCTTTACACAACTCCATTCTATTATTTGGATAAACCACGCAGCAGTTTATTGACCTTCATTGGTCCAGAGATTGGCTATCCCTGATATGATAGACCATTTACGATTTCTATAAAACGACTAAGCATGTTAGTAATGAATTCTCCTGGTTTCATTTTGAAGGTTTCATACTATCCAAGTAAAATATTGATCTTTGTTTCTTTAACTCAATGAGTTCCTTCATAGGTAACGTGCAACCTATCCCAGACTTCTTTTGCTGTTTCACAAGATGAAATTATATTATATTCAGTAGGTGATAAAGTAAAGTATAAAGAGTAGATTGCTTTAGCATCAAGAGCTTATCTCTTGGTTATTTCTTCTTGTGTCATCTCGCTAGCATCTGCAACTTCTTTTCCTCTTTCTGAAACCGATGCAGCTTTAGGAATTATCAATTTTTCTACTACATCCCATTCCAGAGGATCTTTCGATCTTAGGAATGCCTTCATCTTGTTTTTCCATACGCTGTATTCATTACCATCAAAATAAGGCGGCATGGTGTTGCTTTGGCCTTCAACCAAACCTGGAGCCAAAATACTAACCATAGATCTTTAGCTCAGAAGTAAAACACTTCAATAAAACGAGCACACAGGCTCTAATACTAATTGAGAGAGCTAGTAAGAACACCTAGAGGGGGTGAATAGGTGTTTAAAGAAGTTTTTGCAAGATTTAACAAATTAATTTGTCTTTTAAAAATAATAGACTGAAGACGTAAAAGACTATAAACTGTTATATAAAGCTACAAATTAAAGTAAGGAGTTTAGGGAAAGAGAATTGAGACACAAAGATTATAGTGGTTTGGCTTAAACCAAGCCTACGTCCACTCTCCCGCACTGACAGCCCACTAGTTGGATTTCACTAAGAACCAAAAGAGATGTTACAGCTTCATGTCCTTGATTTCACAATGCAGAACTTCTACCACACTTTATCAAGGTCTCACAAGTATTTAATCTCTCTTTTGAGTACAATTTAAGCTCTACAATTGAAATAGCAAAGAACTATGAGCTTCAGACTTTGAAATTTTTCTTTCACGCACTCACTCAAATAACTTAAGTGTCTTCCTTATATACTCCTCCATGCCTTCATAACCGTTGGCACCTTCCAAAAGAGTTCTTCCAATCTACCTGTTGGACATAATTAATTAGAGAGATCTCGAGTTATTTAAGGAATGTGATGATAGCCCACCAATCCTGCTCACTCATACAATCAGAATCTAAGTTTCCATAAGTAGAACCTTCCAAGTATACTTCGCCAATCAACAAATCTAATTATCTAAATTGATTTCAAAACAAATAATTGATCACAAGATGCCATCTCCAGCCGTGAGATCTTCTTCAACCGCACGAACCAAATCCTTAAAGATATACTCATATCTAAATAAGTCTTCTTCAACGGATAAATCTTTTTCTTCGTCGATCTGGAAACTATCAATGAGGGCAGACTTTAAATCTTGAGTCTGGACATCTTCAAACTTTGACGATAGAGTCTGCAAGTCTTCAGACTAGACTAATGGGAACGTTTTGTCAACTTCAAAACAAATAAGGAAGTTTTCTCCAACACTTTCAAGACGCAAAAATCATATGAATTGGATGTCATACAGAGGAGTTAGGAGTTTGGAAAGAACGAGTCTTGACTTGAGGCGTGCTCTCCTCAAGATGAGGCGGACATGTTGCAAGACACAGTAGCCACGTCTCATCTTGAGGCTTCCCGAAATGCCTATAAGTGTACCTCCATTTATGCATTTGAAGGGATAAGTTTATTCCTTGTCGCGATCCTTTGTGAGGGGGGAGTGGATTTAGTGGTATATCGAATGGGAACAAGTGGTTTCTCTATACAAGGGACTCGTAATCGTTTGGAGGGGAATCTCCCAAACCCTTACTGTGCGCAACATTGAGGGACTCAATTCGATTTAAACGATGAGATCCTAACTTATTTGGAGTCACCACTACCTTGTATGGAGCCAGTTAAGCTTCTTGTAAATCTAAGATCTAAGATCGAGGATTTGGTTAAAGCAATCGTTTGGCCAAGTATAGTATAGAATAGCAATCACGTCACAAGGTCAATGTGTGAAACAATAATATTCGATTCAAACTCAATAACTCTCTAATTGATCAATGGCGAGGGTAAATCAATCCTAAGATCTCTGACACAAATCATCAATCAGGTGAGGCACATTTCGGGCAAGGAGCTTAGATGCAAAGTTAGAGCAATGATTCACTTTCAGATCTTCACAAAAGCACTGCAACAAGTTAAAATCTTTAATAAAGCCTCAATCGCAACTGATTTGCACATAAGCGCATATGCTATAATAGTTGGGCCAAAATATTAAAATTGATAGCCCGAAGGCCAAGTATATTTTTGAGTAAGTCCTCAGCCCATTTTCTTTTCTCTTTTGCAGCTAATATAGAACAACGAGAGAGAGAGAGAGAGAGAGAGAGAGAGAGAGAGAGAGAGAGAGAGAGGAAAGACAGTGACCAGAATGAAGAAAGAAAAGTGGGAAACAGAGCACAATTGACAGTGAGAGATAGTCTTGCATGTGTGCTCGGCGTGTCTCGGCAATTCAAATCTAACTCCGTTTCGCAATACTGGTAAGTATTCAAAACTTTTATTTATCTAATCGGAGGAATTTTTTAAATCAGGACATAAATTTGGATTTAGGCCAATTCTAAGCAGAATAGACCATTGATGTTTGATTATAATTCTGATTCGTAAAAGCTCTATTGAAAGGATATAATAATTGCGTTATAATATTTCTTTATAAAGATGCATAGTAAATGCTTGATATGCTTAGAAGAGATTTGAACTATTCACGAAGTTGATTAGCAGGACGGGTTTCAACTTATAACTCAACAGCTTGTGTTCTGTGGTGTCCGGAAAGAAAGGTTCAGCTTTGATATCCCTGGAACGAGGCAGGGCTTGCTTGATACAAGAAAAGAAAGAAGGGAAATAAAGCTTGGCTCATGCTTGAAGAATCCAGAAAGGGACCGTAGAAGACACAAGAGGTATCCTCATACACCAACATGGATGCATGGTTCAGTCCTCTGTAAAGAGCAACCAATATAAGGTGTCCAAGCGCAAAAAATTGCCTCTGGCGAGGTAAAAAGATAAAGTTGCTGAATTATTTGAAACTTTTAATGCCAGGTGAAAGAAGACATATTTCGATGGCCATAATAAGAGAAATGCTATGTGTTCTTCCTGGGTGACGTCGCCCGACTCTTCGCAATAGCGATTCAAGAAAGAACCATAGGATGCGTCCTTGACACGACCGAAAAAGGAACATTTGGCTGATCAGCAGTACGTGTATCCTCTCCTCGAGAACTGAGCCCAATAATAGCTTTACAAATCAGGAGCTGGTTATGTTGTAATAATTTTAATGTGATCCCATATTTACTTTAAACATTGCCCACATTAGATTTCAATGAGGTTTCATTATCCAAATTTAATTACTGATAAAATGAAGATTGCCCATATCTACTAGGATGTGTCTTGATGGAAGACTATATCTATTAGGATTTGTATTGACATATAAATAAATCATCTAAGCCAAACCCTTTTATTATTCATTCTATTCTGATTATTTGATAATCAGATAACACACCATTAATGTCGAGAGGGCAAAGTGCTTATTCTTGATTGTTCAGGCTACACATATCTATGCCTGATGTCATCCATGGCTGGAGGTTAGAGCAAAATTTACACTTTTCCACATTTGATCCTAATTATTAGAATCTTAGTTTTACGCAACATTTCTAATAGTTGGTACCAGAGTTTGTTATATCTCTGCCTTGATGATTTTTGTTCGTGGAGCCTTTTGATTGAATTAAAAATTCAGGGCAAAATCTAATTGAGAGAAAAAATGGTAATTTCAGCAAAATTCAAGCAGCCCATCACTCGTCTTTGGACTATTATAGTCGCAGCACCATGGGCAACAAAAGCATTAAGTTAATTCGGCATTATGGTGATCATCAAAGGCGAATCGCTTGCAGAAGTCGTAGTGATTAGCGTTTTGCGTTTTGGGTAATTTTGCTTGATTTCAAGCAATTTGTGGCTGTTTTCGCCTAATCTTGGACCTATGTGATTGTGCCGACGAGGTCTTCATAACCCTCCAATTATTTTGGTCTAAAGTGGGATGTCGGAGGAGAATCGGACGACGGAAGACACGGCTGATACAAAGAATAGAGAAATCGCGCAAAGAAGGCCATATGCATGTGTGGCCACATGCCCGCGCAGTCCTTAGACGCTTGAGGCCCATGCGCCATGCGAGCTGGCACAGGCACGTGCGGGCCCATGCGCCTGCACAAGCCGCAGGCGCGTGAGCCCCACGCGCCCATGCAAGGAGTTGAATGGAGGCACACTGGTAGTGCATACCCATGCACCCGTGAGCCTCACTTCGCTTATTTTACTATTTTGCCCCTCATCTGTTAATTTACAGTTCTGCTCTAGGACGAATTAATTTAATGTTTTGCCTTTGGTGGCATTGAATTACTATTTTGTCCTTACAAGCAATACAGTGAATGTTTTATGGGCAAAAGAGCACTTCAAGAGCCAAAACTTGACACAAAAAGATACTTAAATGCCAAAACTTACGAAAGTAACATTTAAGTGCCACTTTTTATGAAAAATGGAACTTGAGTGCCACATCCAATGAACCCTGCCGGAAATTCTTCGTGACAATTTTGTATTACCTTTCTCGCTTACGTGGCTCACGGAAAGGCTGATTCAAAAAACACACACAAAAATGACGTCGTATTGGTATAATTTGAATTTTAATATAAAAATTAATTAAATTTAATTTAAAAAATTAAAAAATATTTATTAATAAAAAAAGAGGAGGAGGAGGAGGAGTGAGGCGGCGAGGGCGAGGGCGGAGGTGTGGGAGGGTCGGCCGAGGCCACTGAGCTCTAGCTGAGGACCGGCGACCCCAACCGACTGACGATGAGGGCCTGTGTGCCCTCGCCCAGATCTTGGGCAAGGGTCGCGGCCCTCCCCCAAATCTGGCAACGGTTTTTTGCACGTAGGCCCTAGCTGCCAGTTAGTTGGGGTCGCCGGCCCCCGACCAGGGCTTGACGGCCTCGACTGACACTCCCCCACCTTTCCGGTGACGATAGAGAGGCGACAACAAAAAATTTTATATTAATTATTTACCATATCAACACCAAAATGACATTGTTTTGGCACTATTTAACCACATCAACGTGCAAAACAACGTCGTTTTGCACTAAGTTCGCTGGAAAATTGTCACGTCAGCATTTTGGCCAGATTTTCTCATCGTTAGCACTTAATTGATCTATTTTGCTCCGATTTTGGCACTTAAGTATCACTTTCCTAACTTTTGGCACTTAAGTGTCCATTCGTGCCAAGTTTTGGCACTCCTGGTGTTTTTATGTCATGTTTTACACATGTAATTAAATGTCTAATGATCGTGTGTATATTTAATTAATTAAAGATTAGCCATAGTATCTTTAATTATATTAAATTATATACATTAAGAGTTTTTTAATCACATATAGTCAAAAACATTAATTGTAATTAGTCACCTTAATATTATGAATTTTATCTTGTAGGAATTTTCAATATATTAATGTGATTAATTAGGATGAAATATCATTTTATCTTTATTAATTTACCCACAGGGATTGAAAAGGAGAATATAATTTGATAGTTTTATCATGAAATAATTATGAATTTATTTAAATTGGAAACTTAACTCACATGCAGTTTTTGATGTTATGTGAATAATATGTTTTACATTGGTAAAACATGATTTAAGTTTATTTGCCTCAAATATATGATATATAAGTTTTTTTTTTCTATTATAATGTAGTTTTATCACCTATGATTAGTTGTAGAAATTCCGCATATTTTGACCAATTCAAGGTAGGTGCTCCATTTTATTTTCCCATTGAGGCCGAACTTAAACCTATGCTCAAGAGATAGCTGTCCATACACTGATAAGGGATGTATGCTTCCTCACATTTTTTTTATTTATAAAACCTTCTCTTAAAATTCTTCTCCAATTGGAGTGCATGGATATTGATTATACTATGTGGTCAGACAAACCATCTACTCCTATTGAGGCTAACACTCGGGTTGAAGTTACTCTTTATGTACAATGGATGTACATAAAGACAAAACTTTATGTTAGCATTCATGATTCAGTCATTTAATATAACAATGTTAAGGAATTACTAGAGGCCAGTGATGCATAATTTGAATCTTCGGAGAAAGAGTACACTATGATCCTAATTATAAAATTTTCCTCATTAAAGCCTACTAGTGTAAGAGGTGTACATGAGCATATCATGAATATGAGGGACATTGTAGCTCAACTAAAGAATCTTGATGTTGGGATATCAAAATTTTTTCTTGTATATTATATTCTGAACACTCTCCCACAAGAGTATGCTCTTTTCAAGATTTCTTACAACACACATAATATTAAATAGTCAATCAATGAACTCATGATCATGTATGTTCAAGAGGAAGAGAGGCAGGCTGCTCATGGAAAAAGGAAAAAAATGCTCATATGGCAACACAGGATAAGTATAAAGTGCAAGGTAAGCAGAAAAGAAAAGGTAAAATGTCTCTACCTCCCTAAACTAGTATCAAGAAGAAATTAAGTGCTTCTTTTGTAAAAAGAAAAGACACATGAAGAAGGATGCACCAATTTAAGGTTTAGCTCAAGAAGAAAAGTAATCCACTCTCATGTGTCTATTATGAATCTAATATGGTTGATGTGGATCACAACACTTGATGGATTGATTCTCGATTCTACAATCCACATTTTGAATTCCTTGCAAAGTTTTCAAACCAATGGAAATCAATGAGAAGTGAACAAAGCATCTATTCAAGAAACAATATGCGTTTGGTGTGGAAGCTATTGTGATATATAGATTAGTTCTCAATAATGGTTTAAAAAAAATAGAAAGAACCTTTTATATTCCTAGTTTCTCTAAGAATTTAATTTCAATTTCAAGACTTGTGTAAATGGGATACTCTTTATTTTCAAGTTCAATATTTAGTTTATCATATAAATTTAAAATTGTTAGAGTGGTATTATGTTTTATTTGAATTAATTTACAAAATAATGCCATCTATAATGCGATGCTCGTTCTCGATAATGTTGACATAAAGCGATGTGTTGTAAATGATGATTTCTCTATATCGTGGCATTGGAGATTATGACATATCTTCATGGACAAAATTAAGCAATTAGTAAATGATGGTTACTTAGTACTCTAAACTTTATTGATTATGACACTTGTGTGGATTGTATAAAGAGAAAACAGACCAATAAGTTAAAGAAAAGTGCCAGGAGGAGTACGGAAATATTAGAAATCATACATACAGATATTTGTAGACCAGATATAAACTCAAATGGTCAGATATACTTCATCTCTTTCATAGACGATTATTTACGATTCATGAATTTCTACTTGCTTCGTAAAAAGCATGAAGCGCTAAATGCTTTTAAGTATATAAAAAATCGAAGTAGAGAAACAATGTGGTAATTAAATTAAGTTTGTAAGATCATATAGAGGTGGATAATAATATGATGGATACACTGAAGATAGACAAACACTTGATCCATTTACAAAGTTTCTTGAAGAGCATGAAATTATTGCCAAAAACACTATGTCTGGTCCTCCAGGCCAGAATGGTGTAGCAAAAAGAAGAAACCAAACTTTATTGGATATGGTACTAAGTATACTTAGCAGCTCCATAATTCTTAAGTCCTTGTAGACTGAGGCTCTTAAAACGGTAATGTATATATTAAATCGAGTTCCACCAAGGCCATCTCTAAAATGCCTTTTGAGTTATTTAAAGGTTGGAAACTAAGTTTACGACATGTACACATCTAGGAATGCCCATCTGAAGTAAGAGTCTACAACTTTATATATATAAGGAAGTTAGACCCAAGAACTATAAGTGGGCATTTCGTTGGATATGTTGAAAATTTTAAGGGATACGAGTTTTATTGTCCATGTCACACCATTAGGTTTGTAGAATCAAGAAATGCTAAGTTTCTTAATAATGACCTGGTCAATAGGAGCGATTAATTCAGAGAAATTGTCCCTAAAGAATATCATTCAGATATCAACCTTCAACTTCAGGTACTAAATTGGTCATTGTTTATAACACTCCTTTAGTTCAATCGACTGTTGAACAACCAATCATCAAATATCCACCATCTGTTGATATTGATCCAGTAGATCCAGTTATTTAACAATTACTAGAAACTGTTAAGCATCCAGTTAAATAACAAACTCCTCAGGGATAATGTTGATGCAACATTAAAAAATTCTACAAACAATCAACTCAAACAACATCCACAAATTATGAGTTGTGATAAATCTAATTTGTGGTATAATGTCATGAAAGACGAAATGATATCTATGAAATCTAACAAGATTTGAGATTAGGTTGAGTTACTTGATGGTGCAAAGGCTGTTGATTATAAATAGATCTTAAAAACTAAGAAAGATTCATTAGGCGATATTGAGAGATACAAAGCCAGACTCGTTGTCAAAGAATTCACTCAAAATGAGGGAATCGATTACACGAAGGTATTTTCTCTTGTATCTAAGAAAGATTCTCTTCATATTATTTTGGCATTTGTTACTCATTTTGATACTAAGTTGCATCAAATGGTGGCATTCCTCAATGGAAAACTAGAAGAAATGGTTTACAACTAGAAAGATTCCTTTATGGTATTGGTGAGAATTTAGTGTGCAAGTTTAAGAAGTCTCTATATAACTTGAAACAAGCATCTTGTCAATGGTACTTGAGGTTCCATGAGGTCATTTCTTTATTTAGTTTTGTAGAGAATATCATAGATCAATGTATATACTGGAAAGTTAGTGGGAGCACGATTTGTTTTATTAGCATATATGTGGATGACATTCTATTTGCAACTAATGATAAGGGGTTGTTACATAAGGTGAAACAATTTATCTCTAAGAGTTTTGATATGAAGGATATGGGATATGGGTAAAGCATCTTATTTCATTGGCATTAAAATCTATAGGGATGGACCTCGAGGTATATTAGGATTATCTCAAGAAATCTATATAAATAAGGATTTAGAGATTTCGAATGAAAAATTGCTCACCAAGTATAGCATCCATTGTGAAGGATGATGGGTTTAATTTGAACTAGTGCTTGAAGAATGATCTTGAAATGGAACAAATGAAGAACATCCTATATGTTTCTGTTGTCAAAAGTTTCATGTATACTCAGGTTTGCATTTGACCCGACATTGCTTTTATTGTGGAAATGTTGGGAAGATACCAGAGTAATTTAGGCATGAATCATTGGAGAGCTGCAAAGGAGGTAATGAGATACCTTCAAGGTACAAGGGACATATGCTTATGTATAGACGGACTGACAGCTCAGAGGTAGTTGGTAACTTGGATTTAGACTTTGTTGGCTGTGTTGACTCACGCAAATCAACATGAGGATAATTTTTATGTTTGCTGGTGGAGCTATATCTTAGAAGAGTGCAAAACAAACATTGATTGACACTTCCACTATGGAGACTGAGTTTGTTTCATGTTTTAAGGCCACCTCACATGTTAGGTGATTGAAAAGTTTCATATTGGGGCTTAGAGTTATGGATTCTATTGCTAGGTTATTAAGAATGTTTTGCGAAAATTTAGTTGCAGCTTTTATGGCTAAAAACCAAAAAAGCGGTAGTCAAAACAAGTACATTGACATAAATTATTTAACAATCAAAAAACGTGTTAAAGAGAAAAAAGTGATTATAAGACACGTAAGCACTGAATTGATAATAGATGATCATTTAACTAAAGACATGTCACCAATGAGTTATAAGAATAATGTAATCAGGATGTGCATTAGTCCAATCATGTAAATTTTCCTTTATATGAAAGAATTGTGAGACTTTTATTTATTTGCGATGTTTTTCTCAATACAATTGTATATATTTAGTTTTTCTGAGTAAAACAATTATGTTTGACCTAGAATAAACATAAGTTTACTCATTACATGTTATCATATATGGGGTAGTGAGACACATTGTGATACATGGAAGATAATACTCATTTTAAGAAGACTTATCGCCATGATTCATGTGCTTTATTTTCCACATGAAGTTATGTGGGTTTAGTTTAGGATTTCTTTCAATCAAATGTTGGAATTAAGTGGACGAATGTTGAAATATTTTTTATGTGATCCCACATTTAGTTTAAACATTGCTGACATTAAATTTTATTGAAGTTTTATTATCCAAATTTGATTACTTATAACTATGGAGATTGCCCATATCTACTAGGATTTGTCTTGACGGAAGACTATTATATTCGGATTTGTAAGGGCATATAAATAGGTCATCTAATTCATTATATTCTGATTATCTAATAATCGGAGAACACACCATCAACGTCAAGAGGACAATTGGCTAGAAATGCCTATTCATGATCATTTAGGCTATGCAAATCTACTCTTGATATTATTAATGGCTGGAGGTTGGTATAGAATTTATACGTTTCCACATTTGATCCTAATTATCGAGATCTTAGTTTTCAGCAACATTTCTAACAGGTTAAACCGCACAGAAGACTCAGATCGAGCTTCCAATCAAAGCAACGAAATTGGAGAGCCTTATTAATTTTGGCAATTTTTTTTTGAACTAATATTAACTTTGGCATATTGCCAGGTTGATTCCTTTTGAGACCTCATCCTTAAATACCATTAGGAAAGTATGGGGTCAAAAGAATGAAATGCTCAAGTCGTTATGACGGTGACGTCCACACGAACTCAGTAATGTGTTTCTTCCGGGATGGAAGCTTCTCTCCCTTCTACCGAGGGAAACATCCCCGAAGAGACAAAGGAATTTGAGGTTTGACGAAGCAAGGACTTAGGATTACCTGTTCAGGAACGGATATGTGGTCATTAAGTACCTATTTGATAACCATCCCAACAGTGACTGATTCTGATTTTTTGTTCTCGGGAGTAGTTTGGGAACAGAATTGCGTTTAGTAAAATTTTTGTTCCCCGGAACAGATTTGGAGTAGAATCAAGAATAAAAAAAAAAAAAGTTGATTTTTGTTCCGAGAACAAATCTGAAAATCAAGTCTTCTTCTTATTCTCTTTTCTTCTTCTTCATCTACCGCCATCCCGTGATTGCCTTCCGCCGCCGCCGTTCGCTGTCCGCCGTCTGCCGTCGTCCGCCGCCGCTATCACCATCTGCCGATTGCCAGCAACCGGTCTTGTGAGCTCGCCGGAGGCTCGGCAGGCCAAGGCAGATTGACGTGACGTCATTGTCTTTCATGCGGCTTATGAGGATGTTACTGTCCCTAAGCAACTTCACATCCACCATGGTGTTGATAAGCCCGCTCATCAGTTCCACATAGCGTGCAAATATGAGGGAGTTGGACATGGCCATCGCTTCATACACCACTAGATTACATATGATAACCTCAGTGTTCACGCCCACTTGGATGACGGGCAAATGTAACATGGCTTTGCTCTCGTCGAATTGAATGTCCATGATAGTCTCGGTCAGGCAGAATTTTATCCCGGCTTTAGCAAGATTAGAAGCTCTAAGTTTGAAAGAGAATTCTTTAGGTCAGAGAGCGGTAGGGCAAGCAAATGTTTTGCCATCTCGGCAAAAGATTGGACTACAGGTAAGTTCAAGTTCTTGACTGCTCCAAGAACTTTAGGCCCATAGCTGCCGCAGTCTTTTAATGTGAGTCAAGGTACTGGAACCGGGTTCCTTGGTCGCAGTAACAGTTTTTGTCGAAACAACTTCTGCATGAATGTCAATCCTGGATTCGTCTCCTTGGGGCACGACCATGTGATACAGAAGATCCAATAAATGTGCATGTTTCAAAGCTGGAGCGAGCGGATATGTATTTATCTCCTTGATCGGCGAGAGCGCTTTGCAAAATGCTACCAATATCTGGGGAAAGATGACATTGACGAAGCGCCTTTGTTCATCATCGTCCAGAGTGGAGAGCTTTAACATCTCCTCCATAAAGAAGAAGGGGATTTGATTCTCCAGCATTATCACATCCCTGAGAATGGCATCCTCGGCCAGTTTCCGCCCTATGGGATTGGCCAAGTTCTGCGGCCACTCTGAGGACTTGAGGGTTGTCTTGCCTATGCTGTGGCGGCAGAGAAAATCGAACAGGAAGGAAGAATCGACCGCCATGATCCACGCTAACGGGATAGCATTCAGTTCCAAAAACTTACAGTAACAAGCACGGACTTTCTGGTCTAGCTCAGAGAGTTTGCCAGTGAGACCAGAAAAGTTCCCGTGCGTGGTTTTCTTGAAAAACCGGCGGGTCACATCCAACTTGACTCCCTCCATTGCTTGGACCTCAGGCCGGAGATGGTGGTACGGTCCTAGGCCAACCATTTGAGGGGCGTAAGCTTCTGGTGCGACAGAGCTCAGTGATTTGGGCACTTGAAACACATTCACGTTGGTAGCCACGTTCTCTTCGAGCTGCCAATGGAAGGTGTCTTGATGTTTTTGAACCATGCATCTCGTTCTGCGTAAAAGGGCATGATGGCAGAATCGCGCGCAACGGTTTCACAATGCTGTTGATGGTGTATATGGCTTGACTCTATAAAATGCGTAGGGTATGGTTCTGAAGCATCTCCCGTCTATAGGGAAATCGGCAGGCTATTACAAGATGCCAATCATGCATCGAAAAACACTGGGACCTACCTCGGCTCCAGTGTAAACGCGGATTTGTGTTTGCGCATATGCTAGAGGGGATCAGGGGAGGTGTAAACTGGTGATGACTCCAATGGGCTTTGGTGGCTAGCCCTAATAAGCCACCGGTATATCCATGAAACTCATAAGTTGGAATTGTCAGGGATTGGGGTCTCCCCTGACAATTCAAGCTCTTAGAGTCCTCGCGACTCGGGAAAGACCCAATATTAATTTTTTTGTGGAAACAAAAAATCAAGAGCAGAAGATCCAAAGACTGAGAAGAAGGCTTAAGGCTACTCACAGTTTTTTGATGAATCTAGAAGGTTTGTCGGGGGGTTTAGCTCTTTTTTGGGATGATCAGGTTTCTATTTCAATCGACTCTCATTCTGAATATTTTATAAATGTGCAATGCATTCTCCATGAAAATAGACAGAACATGCGGATCACTTTCCTCCATACTCCTAATGCATTTCATGATAGACTTATCCTCTGGGATGAACTACAAAGGATTAGTGCTTCCAATCACAACCCTTGGATATGTATCGGGGATTTTAATGAAATATTATACCATTGGGAAAAGGTTGGAAAGAGGATGGCCGAATATTTTTGCCTTACCGCATTCAGGGACTTCTTATATGCTTGTTCATTGATGGATCTGGAAGCCAAAGGGTGCGCTTTTACCTGGACGAACAGAAGAGAGGGTGATGAAAATGTTCAAGAAAGGCTAGACAGAGCACTATCTTGTTAAAGAAAGGCTGTACCATGGAATGGAGAATAACTTACCCGAGTGTCGAAGTTACAGCCTTACCAGCCATTGGTTCAGATCACAGTCCTCTTATCTTGTCAACTTTACTCGCTCTGACACGCAAGAGGTGAGAGTTTAAATACGAGCCATTTTGGGCGGAAGATGAAGACTGTAAGAAAATTGTCAAGCGGACATGGGAGGCTTCCCACAGGAAGAATATGGTCGACAAATTATCCAATGTAGCTATTCAATTAACAGCCTGGAGCAGAAAACAATTCCCCAATGCTTACAAACAAATTGAAGAGCTGAAAAATGAGCTTATGTTTTGAATGAACAACCCTCTCTTGAAGTATGATCAGAGCAGAATTTAGAATATCCATAAAGAAATCAATTTCCTGTGGCGACAGGAAGAAATGTTTTGGGGTATCAGATCTAGAATCAAGTGGCTGAAATGGGGGGATAGTAATACCAAATTCTTTCATGTTGCCACTATACAACAGAGGAACAGGAACCATATTTCTATGCTAATGAATGTTGAAGGCGACTGGGTGAGAAATAATGAGACCCTCAAGAATATGACGGTGGATTACTTCAACAACTTATATACTTCAGTTGGTCCTCGGAATTTCCAGCCAATTCTAGATCGTATCCCATCATCAGTTGATGTAGCTATGAATACAAAACTCATAGATGCGGTGACTATGGAAGAAGTTTATGTAGCTACTCACCAAATGGGTGCTACCAAAGCTTCTGGACCGAATGGTCTGAATGGCCTCTTTTTTCAATAGCACTGGCAAGATATAGGCGGGGATATTTTCAGGGAAGTGTAGCTTTTCTTTGAGTCTGGAACCCTAGACCCGGCCATGAATAGAACCCAAATTACTCTTATCCCTAAGAACACAAACCCGAAACAGTTAGAACAATTTCGACCCATAAGTATGTGTAACTTTGTTTACAAGATCATTTCTAAAATCCTCGCGAACAGACTCAAACCTTTCTTACCAGAAATCATTGCTGAGGAGTAAAGTGCTTTCGTCGGGAGTCGGCAAATTTAGGACAACATTCTAATTGTTCAAGAAGTTATCCACCGGTTAAGAACTCGAGACAAGAGGAAAAAATTTCAGGCCATTCTTAAACTCGACATGCAGAAAGCTTATGATAGAATCGAATAGGACTTCCTGCAGGAATGTTTATACAAAATGGGCTTTAGTGCTGATTGGGTGAAGTGGGTATGCAATGCGTTACCACTGTATCATATAGCATCAAGCTCAACGGTGAATCTTTACCCTACTTCAAGCCATCTCGGGGTATTCGCCAGGGTGATCCTTTATCACCATATCTGTTTATTATCATAGCTAATGTCCTATCTTATATGATGAAGAAAGAAATCGCAGAGGATACAATACATGAATCAAACCGAACCGGACTTGCCCAACCCTTTCCCACTTATTATTTGCTGATGACTCTATTTTCTTCCTAGATGGCACAGTGCGGGAATGTCAAAACTTGGCAACTATACTCCATCACTACTGCTATGCATCTGGCCAAGCCATAAACCTCAACAAATCAGGATTATTTTTCAGCAAAGGTTGTCCAGATAGCCTTAGAAGAAACATGTTATCGGTGCTGCGGGTTCCCGAAATTGCGAAAACTGGGAAGTACGTAGGAATCCCTTCAGACTGGGGGATCTCAAAAAAAGATATGTTTGCATGGATATTGGGCAGGGTAAACTCGAAGTTGGAAAGTTGGAAAGATAACTTGTTTTCAAGAGCTGGAAATGAGATTCTTCTCAAAGCAGTAATTCAGGCGATACCTCAATATGCTATGTCAATCTTCAGAATCCCAATTTCCATTATCAAAGTAGTTGAGAGAAAATCGCTAACTTCTGGTGGAGAAACGCTAATAAGACATCTGCTCTACACCGGCGAAAGTGGGATCTTCTAAAACTGCGTAAGGAGGAAGGCGGGCTTGGATTTAAGGATCTGCTGGCTTTTAACACCACTATGTTAGGGAAACAAGCCTAGAGAATTTCTCAGGGTCCGAATACACTTTTGAGCGTCATGAAAGGTCTTTACTTCCCTAACTGTGACTTTTGGCGAGCAGAGAAAGGCTCTCGTCCATCGTGGGGATCGCAGAGTTTATTAGCTGGAAGAAATGCAATTGCTCCCCAAGTTATATGGGTAGTGGGTAATGGACAAAATATTTCCATTAGAGAGGATAAGTGGCTAAAATTAGGACTGATTGGAGGAAGTGCGAGCCCAAATGAACCGACCAAGGTCGCTGAATTGATTGATTTTGAAGTTGGAATTTGGAAGGAAGACCTCCTGTTGTCCCTATTTGATGATCCCCTAGTAACAACAATTAAAGCAACACCTCTTAGACTCCCAACTACCGAAGACAAGTTGGTCTGGGCAAATAATAAATCCGGATCCTATACGGTTAAGAGTGGCTACTTTTCAAATAGGAAACCAGCTATTCATCGAGAATCGACACCAACAACATCACACCAATTCGACCCACTCATTTGGAAGCTTATTTGGAACTCCATAGTACAATCGAAAATAAAATTCTTCTTATGGAGTGCCTGCCAAAATGCGCTTCCTACCTTGGATAATCTTTATAGGAGAAAGATGGTACCTGAGCCGATATGCCCAATATGCAAGTTGGAACCTGAGATGATTGAGCACACCTTGCTGCTTTGCCCCTGGACAACTCAAATATGGAACGAACCATCCCTGAAAGCATGCACAGATCGAGTGAGTTTAACAAGATTTGATGATTGGCTGTCTAAATATTTTGCCGAACAAGGTGACTCACATAACTTTGAATTGGTTGCCATAGTTTTATGGTGTATATGGAAGGACCGGAACCAATTCATCTTCAGTAAACATACCTTAAACCTGCACCAAACCCTGTTCAAAGCCACCACGTCAAAGGAGTGTTTCGCCGCTTGGAATAAAAAAGCTCCAAAAAAGAATCAAGGCTAAGGGGAACATGATAAATGGCATCCTCCAGCCCCAGGAACTCTCAAAGTTAACATAGATGCCTCGTTTGAAATTACCTGCAATACCAACAATTCACCTGAAAAATATCCACAAGAGGTCCGGATTCCTTTTGAAAACACCTCACATCCTCCCCAATCTTCAACCCTCATCTGTGACACCTCTCTACCCAACCATCATGCTTTCCCAAGCCCTAATTCAAATCAGAATGCAGAGACGACTGAGGAAGAACATAGACCTATGTCGCTATGTAGAGATTTAAGAAGTCTAGTCTGGACCCAATGCGTACCTGTTTTGAACAAAGCTGCAAGTAGAGAACAGCCCAACCCTCGTCGAAGGAATACCCGCAAAGGCGCACCCACAATGCCAAGTAGAAGCAAAGTGATGGAAAACGAGAATCAATCCCTGCATCGAAACTCGAATGAGGCTGCCCCCTTAACATCTTCATAGCCCAATAACCAAACCAGGACTATCAAAGCCAACTCCAGAACACAGTCTTCAAGTAGGAGGAATAATCAAATGTCACTTTTTGCTAGGAAGGCCCGAGCGACAAAGATAGATAAGAACAACCCTTACCTGATCGACAGTGACAACAACGATGGGTCTAACCAAGTGGAGATTTGTAATGGCACTAGCTCGCTTTGGTTGCACAGTCATAGAGCTGAAGCGAAAGGTGGAAAGCTCCCCCTACACAGCATCACCCCCACAACGGGGAATGGATCCGAACACTTGGAAACGCTGATTGATTCCTATATTTGCAACAGCAAATGCCCGCTTGATTTGCACAGTGCAGGGGTCGTTGCAGCTGGTCGCCTTCCCCTGAGTCACGGAACCATTGCCACCAAGTCTTCTGCCTCTGCAACCCAGGAACAAGACCTCAAATCTACTAGATCTGCATATCCAGCACCGCTGCAACACGGAAGAACCGAGAATGACGCCCACCATGGCAGGCCTTGTGATTTGGAAGAGAGGGAAGGTCTTCCCCTGAATCACGGCACCATCATCATCGCAGCCACGCCTTTTGCCTCTGCAACCGAGGAAAGAGACCTTAGATCTACCGAATCTGATTATCCAGTACCGCAGTAGCAACGAAGAATCAACAATGATGCCCACCATGGCAGGCATTGCGATTCGAAAGAGAGGGAAGAAGGAACGAGCAACCAACGAACCTGTGATGTTTAGGAAAGATGTGCCCCTCGTCCCGGACCAGATCTCACCGAACGAGCAGCTAGAAGACTTGTACATTCGGCATTGGGCCACGCCCCAACCAGAGAGACGACAGGATATTGCTTCGGTTCTCGGCAGACAAGATCCACTTTTTTCGGTCCTCAACATACAAGATCAAGACCTCGGGCTGATATTGCTTGTGTCTGCAGAGACTCTTTGGGTCGAATCAGAGATGGGTTTGCAAAGCATATTGAGGTAAGTTCAGCTGAACAAGCGGTGTCCGTTGCTTTGGTTGAAACCCTAGATTTCATCTCTTCGGACCTAATCCCGAATTCCCTAGAAAAATAAATAATACTTTTATCTGATTGTTGGTTGCTGGTGGAGAGTCTATTGTCCTCATTTACTTTAAGTTGGTCGGTGCAACCTCTCGTGGACAGGGCCAAGCACAAAATGGAGACTCTTTTGGGTCTTACTTTAGCCCACTGTAGTAGGAATACTAATAAGGTAGTCGATTGGGTTGCAAAAGCCCAGCGTTTTGATTTTCTTCCTAGCAACCGGGCGACTAGCCCCCTCTGCTCTTTTGGATTTACTTTGTACCGATGCACAACATGTTGTATTAGGTTTGCCTTTTATCTAATAATATTAGCTTTCTTTCTCGTAAAAACAAAAAAAAAAAAAAAAAAAACTGGTGATGACTCATCCAAAATATATTTTCAAGATGTTGACATAAACTTTGGCCCATTGTACCATCCCGTCCTTAAACTTTAAACTTGTTCAATATAATCATTAATTTTTTGGTAAATATTTAATTTAGTCTCAAGACTATGTGAAACAAAATTTTAGGAACCACATTAAATAACTTAAAAGTTCAAGGACGATTTTGTACATTGAGCTCAAGTTCAAGGATGACATGAAACAAATCAAAATTTCAGAAATTATATTGCATATTAGTTCGAAATTCAAGGACCACTTGTGTCATTCTCTCTATTTTTTCCCTCTCTTTTAAACTACTACCATTGCTAAATTTCTAATATCCATTGATAATTGTTACTGTATTAGCTGTCCTGTCGTGTTTGATGAGTTACAATTTATGCATGCTAAATTATTAAGAGGTCCATAAACATTCCCTAATGGCCGCTCCTTGAAGCATACCTGTAATAAGTCTTTGGCCATTAGCCATAGTTACCCTTATACCAGTGCACACCCTAATTTTGTATCACATGCTTTAAAATCATCTACACTTGACCGTTTAAACATAAAAGTTTAGGCTTTGTCCCATAATTCGAAGCCAAACGGTAATGTTTAAACATTATCAGGTTATTAAAAGTGTGAACATTAACCGGCCATACTTCAAAGACAAACACTAGAAATTTCATTTTCAATGTGACAACATATCCTAAAAGATCTCTTGGAAATTTGGGGTTAGGCCTAGAGTCAAAATTGAGATGTACAATGATCGGCAAAGCAGTAACATTTTCTTGTTGCATTCTTTATTACATTGAGGTAGTTCATCACGTTTTTCTCTCTTTCGGTCCACAAGTTAATTCGCCAAGTTCACCTTTTTTTTAATCACCATTTCCATTTTTCAAAAGTAAGAAAAGTCGGCTATTGGAGAGCCAAAAGACAAACAAACGTAGATACAACCTTCAAAGTTAGGTATAGAGAATTTTTTTAACCCCTGTGCTAGTCCATGACAAATGGATATAACAAACAGAAGGTCACTACCTAAACAATCGCCAAAGAAGACAGTCAAAAGACCAAACCGTATGCACGAGCTTCTATTAAATTGTGAACACGTTTTATCATGTAGAGAATAAAATTGAAAATATATAGATACGAGTACAATAGAAACACCTTTACAAAAGAAGATTGATTGAATACATGCTTCGTTATTTAGCATTGAACTATGATTGACGTGATTGAATATTAGTTAAAAACAAAACAAGAAACCTACCATTTACATTCGTGAGCTTTATCATTACGTCTCATTCCCATAAAATAAACTAATTTATGTTTAATCACGTAATTCCTTTTTAGTTAAGTAAATTTTCTGTCACTACAAAATGCGCTGATGATGCCATTTTGAGATGACAAGTCATTTTCTTAGCAGAAAAAAATGATTTATTCTCATATTTGCAACGAGACAAAGTTTTACTTTAAAAGGTCAAGAACGTACATTCCAATGATTAAAACTACTTGCTTACACCAAGTCATGCACGTTATATAAAGTATAAAGTATATCTATTAATGTGAATCTGCTTTCCATAAAAATATTAAATGAATTTGACGTTTTGATACCCGAGTAAGGTGCACAGCACGGCCTTATCTCTAGTTTGTCTAGAAGGAATCAACTCTTTTAAAACCAGGCGGCATTTACCAGCTTCATCATACCTTTATGGCCTCTTTTCCATTTCGTGCGAGGATAGGTTATGATCTACAATTTTGGTTTGTTCTTCACAATTCGATCGTCATAGTCTAGAACGAGAAACCTCGATTTCTTTACATTTTTCATCTTTTTTGGGAGGCTTTAACGTGAGAGAAAAAAGCTACAAAGGGCCCGCTTGCTAATCGGCCAATTCTTGGTTATTTCTATTCTTTTATTTCCCAGATTAAAAAAAAAAAAATCCATATCTTCAACTAATTTTTTTACTCTCGACAACAAATTTGTTCATGAAATAAATTTGGAACAAAGTCAAGAAGGCCAACAACCAGCTAGAGGAAGAAAAAGAAGTAAAGAGAAAAGAGAAAAAAAAATTCTCATAAAATTATCAAAAATTGAAAGAAATTCTACAATAAAAAAAATGAGAATCCTACCAAACACATTTATGTTATTTTTCTATTCTAGAAATATAAATTTTATATAGTTATCAAACATATTCGAATATTTAAAAACTAGTTTAGGAAATAAAATCAGAAAAACTATTTTTAAAAAGAAATTATTTCTGGGAACAGAATGGTTGCCAACAGACTCAAAGTATTTCCTCACATTTGCTTATCAAGACATTTTTCAAGATTTTAATCTTATTGAATTTTATCGAGAATACTGCTTCAACATAAGAGCTGTTATGAAATTCATAAAATATTATGGTCGGTTTGTTTTGCGGAAAATGAACAATTGGAAAAATATTTTCCTAAAAATGATTATTTGTATCACTTAAAATAATAAGTAATAAAAAATATTTCTTTTATTGACAATAATTTAATTGGCTATTGAAGAGCCAAAAGACAAACAAACATAGATACAAGATGATTGACTGAATTTTTTGACAATAACTTAGTTGGCTATTTAGGTGTAGAGAATTTTTTAACCGATGTGCAAGTCCATGACAAATGGATATAACAAAGAGAAGGTCGCTACCTAAACAATCGCAAAAAAAGACAGTCGAAAGACGAAACCGTTTGCATAAACTTCTATTAATTCTTGTGAACACGTTCTATCATGTAGAGAAAAAAATTGAAAATATATAGATACGAGTCAATAGAGACACCTTTACAAAAGATGATTGACTGAATTTAAATATGCACCATTTCTTAGCATTGAACTATGATTGACGGGATAGAATATGATTTAAAAGAGCAAAACAAGAAACCTACCGTTTTTTTCTCCTTCGGTCCACAAGTTACTTCACCACGTTCACCTTTTCTTTTCTTTTCTTTTTCAATTTATCACCATTTCCATTTTTCAGAAAGTAAGAAAAGCCGGCTACTGAAGAGCCAAAAGACAAATAAACATAGATACAAGTTTCAAAGTTAGGTATAGAGAATTTTTTAATCCCTGTGCAAGTCCATGACAAATGGATATAACAAAAAGAAGGTCGCTACCTAGACAACTGCCAAAGAAGACAGTCGAAAGACCAAACCGTTTGCACGAACATCTATTAATTCTTGTGAACATGTTCTATCATGTAGAGAATAAAATTGAAAATATATAGATACGAGTACAATAGAAACGCCTTTACAAAAGAGGATTGATTGAATTTAAATATGCACCATTACTTGGCATTAAACTATGATTGATATGATAGAATATGATTTAAAAGAGCAAAACAAGGAACCTACCATTTACATCTGTAAGCTTTATCATTACGTCTTATTCTCAAAGAATAAACCAATTTTACCACGTGACTCCTTTTTAGTTAAGTAAATTTTCTGTCGTTACAAAATGCGCTGATGATGACATTTTGAGATGGCAAGTCATTTTCTTGGCTGAAAAAAAAAAAAGATTTATTCTCATATTTGTAATGAGACAAAGTTTAAATTTAAAAGGTCAAGAACGTACATTCCAATGATTAAAACTACTTTCTACGCAATTTATGTACGTTATAATAACTATAAAGTTTTTCTATCAATGTGAATATGTTTTCCATTTAAATATTAAATGAAATTGACGTTTTGATACCCAGCAAGGTGCACAACACGGGCTTATCTCTAGTGTGTAAAGTTTAGAAGGAATCGACTCTTTCAAAACCGGGCAGCAATTACAAGCTTCATCATATCTTTATGGACTCTTTTCCAAGCATAGTTTAAGGGATAGATATACTTGAATTGATGTAACAAAATATGTCTAGGGCACTGTGAGACATCAACTATTTATTTCTTTTTAGAGTTGTAGCCATTATGTCATCCATAACAGGTGCATAATTTGAGCTCCCAAGTGCAAGTGTACTCACTAGTCACACGGCTTATTTGCCAGTGTGAATTGTTTTGTAAAGTTGATGAATGTTGAATGCCTTATATTCTTAATAGAATGCTATCAAGCCCATCATGTCCAAGTGGGAGATGTTGTATTTAATCAGTACGTCCGTGATGGGGTATGATTAAAACGCACCGTTTTCGCAATTCAACAATCGTTCTGAGGTAAATTGTTGACTGCGCATCGGAAACAAGTAAATTGTCTTCTGCCGACTTTCTTCCAACACTTTTCTTTTTCGAGCTCTCTTTCACAATGATTGTATGCTGAAAAAATCCCCACCCTGCTTGGCCGAGAATCCTATGCTTTATTATGCCCAAATTCTCATTTTCTTTTGGCCATGAATTTTAGTCCCTGAATGCCGAGATTGCTTCCTTCATCAAGATGGAAGCTGCGCGCCCATTTCCTCCTTTGATTCTCCTTTGCCATTTCTTCCAACGTCGACATGCGCAGCCGAACAAGAGCTTCCATCTTATGTTTTCAAACTAGAATTGACATCGAAAATAGGTGTTGACTGATTTGAATTACCCTTGCTGTCCTTGAATGTCCGCACTTCCTTTAATTTCGTTAGGTCGAGTTAAATTTGCTTAGGGCTGGACCCACGCGGGCTTAGTTTTGGAACCTCATGTAAGTTTGGGACTCATTTCCTAGATCAGGCCATCTATGGGGCCAATCCAAAATAAACTCATAGATGGATCCATGCTTTGCTCAATGCAAATGCTTCATGCCCAAAATTTAAACATGAAGAAATGCAAGGAAAACTGCGAACGCAAGATCGATAATTTTGTTTGGGGTCAAACTCTATAACACCCTAGGTCTTTACTGTACACATATTGTCCGCTTTAGACACTAAGTCTTCACGGTTTTGTTCTTCTCAGGGCAGCCCATACTACTCCAAGAAAACGCATATGTACAGTTAGAGGGCCCATTGCCTTATAAGGCAGCCCAAACCTCCCTCCCTAGGGGATGTGGGACAAGAGATGTGCCCCTCCCTACACGTGTTCGGGGCTCGAGGCACAGAAGCACCGCCATCCCTCCTCCCCACGCATCGCCGCCTGGGCCGTTACACTCTCTACCCCTTCGGAGCATAGCGTCCTCGCTGTGGCCTCACACACGGTCGAGAGTCGACTTTGATACCACTTGTAACACCCTGGGTCTCCACTGTACACATGCTGTCCGCTTTGTTCTTCTCGGGGCAACCCATACTATCCCAAGAAAACGCGTATGTACAGTTAGAGGGCTCATTGCCTTATAAGGCAGCCTAGAACTTCCTCCCTAAGCAATATGGGACAAAAGAGGGGCCCCTTCCCTACACACGTCCGGGGACCAAGGCGCAAATGCACCACCATCCCTCCTCTCCGCGCACCGCCGCCTGGGCCATCACAAACTTTATCGAATTCCATCCTTAATTTTCTTATTAAATGAATAAGAAGTCTCCATATGAAACTTTCAGTGTCAAATGGAACAAACTAATTTAATTGTAGCATAGCGTATCTAACACTTGCACTGCATGTAATATGTCCACGAGATAAATCTTTTATACTCTCATAAATAAGACAATAAACATAAGTTGATGTGTATAGGAAGTTTAGAAACTACTATGGACATTGAGACTTACTAACTATAGATAGCTAGAACACTACTTTTTTCTTTTTCAATAATTATTTATTGCATGGAAAAATTTCGGGATAAGTGCACTATCAGTGCCATAAGTTGTGTACGGCGCTCACTTTAGTGTCAAAAGTTTCTATCGGATCACTTAAGTGCCAAAAAGTTTAAAAAATGCTCACTTTGGTGCCAATTCCAATCTGGTTGGCCGGAAATCCGACGTGACACTTTTTTATTAATTTTTGAAGCTGATGTGGCTCGCCGGAGAGTACAGTTAGCATTTAAACAATAAAACAACGATGTTTGGTGTGTCTCCCCCAATTCAAAACCCTAAATCTTCAGCCAGTCGCTATCCTCGACGGCCCCCGCGCTCGATAGCCGCGGCTCCGACCTTGACCCCAACCCTGACGACAGCCACTCAGGGGCCAAGTCGAAGGCCATGATCTGGCTGGTGCTCAAGGAGGCCGCCAACGAGTGTGCCGCCCCCGATCTCTCCCTCTTCATCTCTAATCTCCCCGACGAGTGCCTAGCCTACGTCTTCTAGTACCTAGACTCCGGCGACCCAGGCCGGTGCTCCCTCGTGTGCAGCCACTGGCTTGTGATCTAAGGCCAAAGCCACTAGAGGCTCGCTCTACATGCCCACTTAGAGCTGCTGGACGCGGTCCTAGCTCGAAGAATTTGAGGACGTTAAAGCTAGTGAAATGTTACCGAGATTGGGACACGGTGCTACTACGACGGAGGCCGAGCGACGGTGGCCTGAGCGACTTTGGTCGAACGACGGTAACCAAGTGACAGCGGCCTAGCGATGGAGGCTAAGCGACGGAGGTTGAGCAACTTTGGCCGAGCGACAGCAGCCGAGTGATGGAGGCTGATTAACTGCGGCCGAGTGACAGCGGCCGGCGTTTGGCAAGGATCGGACAAAAAAACCCTAATTTCAATCCCCAATAAAAAAAATAAAGAAAAAACACAAATGAGTTGTGCAACATCATTTTCTTGAGGCCATCCACTTAGGACGACAAAACGATTTCGTTTTCTTAAGGAGGACGGAAAACGATGTCGTTTGAAGGCCTTGTAGATTTTTTTAATTAAAAAAAAAAGCCACGTAAACATTTTGGCTGGAATCTCTCGCCGGTGGCACCAAAGTGATTGTTTTTCCTCCGATTTGACACTATTGTTTTTCCTCCGATTTGACATTTAAGTGATCCGACAGAAATTTTTGGTACCAAAGTGAGCGCCGTACACAACTTATGGCACCGATATTGTACTTCTCCCAAAAATTTCTATTTACTGATAGGTGGATACTTTTTTAGTATAAAAGGAGTTACTAATTAAAATTATATTGATTTTCTATAATTACTTTGTAGCTTTCCTATACCAAATTAAAAAACAGTAATACCATAGAAAACCTCAAATTGGTACACATATGATAAATTTACCCCAAAACTAATTTTTTTACTATCAGAAACCCCAAATAGATACACCTTTGACAAATTTACCCCATGTCACGCCACAAACCTTCCCTCGTCGCAAGAACGTGAAATCTGCGGGATCAATTTGTGACGTCTCAGGAAGCATCGTCGTCCTATTACTTTTATCTTTCAATTAAGCACATGTGAAAGCATTCAACTATAACACCCAATTAACAAACAAGAAACAGATGGTAAAGAAAACACATATACAAACACACTAGTTATATTATGCTTCATTAGGATTGGAAAATTGCATTTACAAGTTCGCCTAGTTGGGCCATTCCAATTACATCAAAAAAGGATAGAGGGTTAGTTTTAACTCCTCTATGAGGGTGACTATCAAAAACAGTTCCCATCAGAAGGCTAGCTTTCTGTCGCTCAGGCTCAATGTCATAGTCGGGATCGGAGTTGAGGTTGTCCACAATGCCATCAGGAGGGTTCGCCACTGTGACATCCTGATTTTCAACTCTGCTTTCAACTAAATGAAATGGGCTTTTCATCGACGCGCCTACAGTCTTTTTCTCTGAGCTAATCCCTCACGAGATGACTAATTTATCAGGTGAAGCTGTTAAAGAATATAAATGTGACAAACTTGAGAATTCGATCAGAAATCGACTGCTCGACCATGTTAATATGCAAGGATCAATATGACACTGTTAAAAATCGATTTGAGACCGGAGATAGGTCGATTCAACAAAGACATGTGATTAAAGTGTGAGTAATTCCACCTGATTGCAAAATTCTTGTTGAACGACACTAAACCGATTTTTATGTCATTTCTATACCTTATGCCCGTATTTGAAACCTTGAGATTTTTATGACAACCGAGAGTCGCCTATGAGTCGGAGATGTACAATGTGGATAAAAAATAATCGATCAAGGGTCAATTGTGCTAAAAATTCATAAAAGCTACTTGGTAGGTTAGGTCACGCTAAAATCGCGTCTGGTTGAAATTAACCATGAAATTGAGCCCCGTTTCAGGAATCAAAAGTTTTAGCATGTCACAATTCATTTATAGGACGTCGTCTCGTCTTTCGGAAAAATCTCGTCAAGTCCGGGATTTTTCGAAAAAATAAGATTTCAGATAAATTGGAAAATGAAAGTAAATTCGGATAGGAGAGAGAATGCCATTTTTGCTATCCAAAATTGGTTATTTGAGGGAAATAAAATGCAAGAAATTTTTTGGGGGACCAAGAGATGTGCATGAAGGCCTGTGGGACCAAGAAACGATGAATATGGATATTTTCTATTGACTTTCTCCTCCCTTCTTTAGCTTCTCACGCACGACAACAGCCGATCCCCCTCCTTCGCTACTTCTACCTTCTTTTTATTTTCCTTTCTGCTCGATCATTCCCCCTCCTTGGACGAACTGCTTCTGCCCTCTCTTTTATTTCTTCCTATGAAGCTCAACTCCCCGGCGCTGATTTTTCTACTCCACCATCTACTGCCATTCTCCTTTTCGTTTCTCCCCTGCAGCTACCACGGAAACACCACCGCTCCATCTCCTCTGAGTCTCCCTTCCGCATCCACATGTCCTCCACCCCAGCCCATTCCCCCTCACGAACGCCATCTCTCCCTCTCATTCTTCGCTGCAGCTGACCACATAATTTCCCTCCATCTTCCCAGCTCGCCGTGCCCCAACTCCAGCGAAACCCCCCACCATCCGATGTCCTCTCCACCCACCACCATCTAGCTTGCCGTCGTCCTTATCCACTGCCACTAGCAGCCCTTGCTCCAACTCAACTCAAAGACAAATCTTAGCTTGGGCTGAGATTTGTTAAGGTCATTTCTAGCCTAGTCGGACCTTCGTGGGTGACGCCGCAGTTACAATTTTCCATTGTCTTCGTGCCGCCGTCGCCGTAAACCGGTTTTTACACTTAACCGGTGAGTTTATATCCTAAACTTTAATTAGGGGGCTAATGATGCTTAGGGTGGATTAGTGGGTTAATGTGGGATTAGGGAGGGTTAGTTCATGTGACTAAATTAGTTAGAATAAACTAGCTACCTAGACTACGTGGTTAGATTATTTAGTTAGATTATTTAGTTAGAGTATTTAGTTAGGTTATTTAGATTAATGTAGTTAGATAGTTTGATCAGTTATTAGTTAAATTAAATTAGCCCGGTTAGGTTATGTAATTTAATTAAGTTCTTAAACTTAATTATTTTGCATTTATTTAATTAATTTCGTAATTTATTTAATTATTTAATATTTTTCAGAAATTATACCGGGATAGCCGGTCGTCAAAATTTCATGTTGATTGTCGTGGTGTAATTAGTTTGTGCAATTAATTGTTAGATTGTATAATTGAGTGATGATTGTTAATTTTTGGTTATTATTTCAAAATTATGAAATTTTGGTATTTAATTATAAAATACCATGTGACACCATGATTTTCTAATTCTGTTTTTGATTGAGTGAGTTGGGCTTTTCATTGACGCGCCTATAGTCTCTCTTTTTCTGAGCTAATCACTCATGAGATAACTAATCTATCAGGTGAAGTCGTTAGGGAATCTAAACGCAATAAATTTGAGAATTCGACCAAAACTCGACTACTTGACTGTGCTAATATGCAAAAGTCAATACGGCACCATCAAAATTGATTAGAAATCAGAGATAAATCATTTCGACTGAGGCATATAATTAAAGTGTTGGTGATTTCACCTAATTACAAAATTCTCGTCGAACGACATTAAACTGATTTTTCTGTCGTTTTTATACCATGTGCCCGTATTTGAAACCTAAAGATTTTCACGATAATCGAGAGTTGCCAATGGGTCGAAGATGTACAATGTGGCTCGAAAATAATCGACCACAGGTCAAATGCACTAAAAATTTCTAAAAGCTACTTGGTAGGTTAGGTCACGCTGAAATCACGTCAGATTGAAATTAACCACGAAATTGAACCCGATTTCATAAATTGAAAGTTTTGTCATGTCACGATTTATTTTAGGAATGTCGACTTATCCTCCAAATATTTTTTGGCAAACCCGAGTTTTTGGCAAAAATTCAAGTTTGGGCGTTTTTGGACCAGTAAATTAAGAGGGTCATTTTTTAGCGCACTTTTGGCCGTTAAGTTAGATCAAATGGCAAGGAAAATTGTGGGATTTGATGTGGGCACTTACCTTGGTATTGTGGCCCTTGAATTGGATTAATTTTGTGAGAAATTGGATTGAAATTAGAAGGGAAATGTTCAAATTCGTAGGTCCATGGGGCAGCAACATTTTGGACCCCTTGGGTGGCTTCTAGGGGAAGCATGAGGGAGGAATTTGGGCTGTGGATATGGCTGAGCAAGGTGGGGCAGCCGCTTGAGTGAATTGGGATATTTTGGAAGACTTTAAGGCCATTTGGGTCCCCCCATCCAGCTTCAGCCATCTCTCTTCTTCTTATTCACTCTTAGTTCCTCCATTATTGATGTTTGTGAGCTCAAAAACCAAAGAGAGACTAGCAGCCTTGCCATCAACCGCCCAAGCTCCCCTGCACGCCGTCCGAGTAGTTGCTGCTGCCCGAGCCCACTAGCGCCCATTGCGCGCCAACCCACGCGTCCTCTCCATCCCAAGCCTTCATCCAACGAAGCCAGGCCTGCATCGAAGCTATGCCAGCCGCCTCTGTCACCGTTCCAGCCATCCGAAGCCCCGTCGACCCCTGCTCACACCGCCATCCCGCCATGGCCATTTCCAGCCAAAGCCGCCCCTTCAACCGCCCCTTCCAGCCCCCTTCAACCGCAACCAGAACCGAAGGCCAATGGTGGCCGTGAGGCTTCATGGCCCGTTTTAGGCCCCTTCCGAACCTCCCTTAGCGTCGCCGTTGACCCGAGTGTCACTCACTATCGCGCCGCCATCGCCGTGAACTCACCGGCTCACTAATCGGGTGAATTTACTTACTAAACCTTGCTTAAAGGGTTAATTATGCTTAAAGGTAATTAGATTAGCTTAAGTATGGTTTAGATTGTTAGTTAGATTAATTAGTGATTTAGTTGCTTGATTAGGCTAATTAGGTGGTTAGATTAGACTAGTTAAGGGTTAATAAGATTGTAGTATTTAATTAGTATGGTACATTATTTTTCTAGGTGCAATTAGGTGTCAAAATTAGTGTTTTAGGTTTAATTAGGAATTTATTGAATTAATTTGCATTTATTTAATTACTTTTACAATTTATTTAATTATTTAATATTTTTTCTGGAAATTATACTAGGATAGCCCATAGCTGGAATTTTGTCCCGATTGTCATGGTGCAGTTAGTTTATGCAATTGAGTGCTAAATTGTGCAATTGAGTGATAATTGTTAATTTTGAGTATTTAATTCAAAATTTTGAAATTTTGATCGGGTGTCGAGTTTTGACACCAAAAATGTTTTTCGATACTATATCAAATAATGGGATTTTAAAAGGAAGAATATCAATTTTTCTAGTTCAATCTGACCGTGTACCCGCACATGATTATTTTACCGAGTGTTTTTAATATAAAGAAAATAGGCCAAGTTCATTATTTTAATTGAGACATTTGAGTGTAATGCACTATGTCCTTGGCCGGGATTGGATGTATGCATGAGTGGTATGAGAACCCGTCACGAGCCTTAGGGCTAGACGATACTCCTTCGGGAATGGCCCAAGTCAATGGATGCCGATCGCAGTGGAGGCTGGCCAATGCTCCCTTGAGGAATGCCGTCTAGATGTAGACGTTGCCGTGCTCGATGGTGCGAGATGACACCCGGCTATGTTGAAAGACCGCTAACTGTTGAGTCGGCTGTGGCCGTTGAGTCATAATCAATTGGGACGCATGATTGATTGAAATTAACGCGGCTGATTATGGGAAAAAAATTGCTTGGCATGAAATGTTATGTGTCATAACAATTTGGCCTTATAATCGAGACCCCTGTAATTGATTAAGATGTGATTGAGGTGTTCCAATTGATGTGTGCAATTATTATATGCATCAGTATTATGAACTGTACTAACGTACAGGAAATAACTGAGGCAAGGTGAGTCTTGTATGATGTGTGATTAGACTACCTCTAGGCGTATTTCCTTCCGAATTAGGGTTTAGGGCGTAGACTTGTTGAGACATTATCTCACCCCATCGTGGGCTTAATCTTTTCAAGTCCCTAGATGGAGCAGCATCAGGTAAGGTACTTCCTTCCCTATTCCCAGGACCACTCTGAGCTGGGAGCTAGTGGAATCCATGGTATGGGTCGATGAGGGCAAACCTCAGTTGGTACCTCATCGATACATAACATGGTTTATTGCTTTCCCTCGGGGGGGTCAAGAGGGTCCCCTTCAAGGTTTTGATGGACCTCCTATTGGGACTAGGGAATGGGAGGCAGCACACTCGATGGATCTCGACACCCCTAATGGTGTCAAGATAGACCCAGAGCCCCTTGAGCTTATGGATGAGGGTCCGGTGCCTAGATGGTTTAGGGGCTCTTCTTTTTGGAGTAGGCTTTTGTTTATAGACTAGTATTATATATAAATCAGTTTGCTTATGAAAGTGTGTTTTGTGAAATTTGTTATCTTACTTTTCTATCACATGCTTGTGTTATCAGGGGATTGTTTATTATACGATTTTGCATGTGCATAATCGATTGGGTTAGCGACGCGTCCTGGGAACGTTGCAATTTTATCGACCACCGAGGGATGTGCGCATGCTCGAGGTTCGAGACGTGACATACCTGGTGTCGGTTTTTGACACCAAATATGTTTTTAAGTACTATATCAAATACTGGGACTTTTAAAAGGAATGATATCACTTTTTTATGGCTCAAGTCGACCGTGTACCCACACATGATTATTTTACCAGGTGTTTTTAATATGAAGAAAATAGGCCAAGTACATTATATTAATTGAGGTATTTGAGTGCAAAACACAATGTCCTTAGCTGGGATTGGGTGTGCGTGTGATGGTTATAAGAACCTGTCACCCAATGTGCGTCGGGTGGATGTTGCTCCTATATGGAATGCCCCTAATGTGGCATCCGGATTTTCGTCAAACCTCAAATATGTAACAGAGCGTCGCGGATCCACGAAAGTGTCGTCAGACTGTATCATTGGTACAATTTACAGACACTATTTCGTTATCGTCATTGTTGGTATAACATTAAGCCATCGTTTCATCACCCCCCGGTCGTTCCGAAACATCAACTTTCGGAGAAAAAGGAATAATCCTTGCATGGTCATGCAACTAATCCCACCAACGACCACAAAATTCTGGTCATATAATAATAGAAGAGATTGGCCACCAAACAGCCATGCCCACGTCTCTTTGTTAGTCAACAGAAGAGAGAAATGTTGACTGAGAAGCACCGCACCGCAGCCACGTCCACGGCTTGGACGGTCAACAATTGAGAGAATTGTTGACCGAAGGAAGCAACCGTGAGTTGCTTCGAGCGGCCAGCAAAGGCCACGTTCGCAAGTAGCATGCGAGGTGGCGTGCGGCAGCAGCATCTGAGTCAACTAAATGGAGAAGTTGACTGAAAAGAAGAGTCACGTTCGCTGCATGGGGATGGGTTGGCCAGCGCACTGAGCACAGGAGCAAGGAACCGGACAAGTGGAGGCACGCCCATTGCATGGACATACAAAGTGTCTTTATCCTTGGGGCCACTTGTCACTTGCATGCAAAATGCAATGATTACTAGTCTCTTAAGCAAATAAAAGGGAGAATGAAAGAGAGTGCTCGTGTGAGGGAAAGAGAAGAACCGAACAGAATTTTGAGTGAGTGAGAGGGAGAGTTCGAGCAAGGGGAGCAGGCACGCGCGAGTACGGGCCGTGAGGGGGAAGAGGAGGACCGTCTTCCACCCGTGCCGAGCTGCCGCCATCGTTCTTGTTGTGTTTTCTTTGGATTTGAGGCAAGTGAAGTCCTAAAACCTACTCTTTGCATTGCTGTGTGTATAAATAGATGGTAAGTCTTGGTTGTGGTAGATGGGATGAGATTTCGGAGCTTTGAAGAGATGTGTTGCATGTGACTTTTAGTCGGAATCTTGCTTCGATTTCTCCATGAAAGTTGTAGAGAACACCTTGAAGAAGAACATACTAAAATTTGAGGCAAAACGAACAAGAAATGGTCAGTGAAATGATTTTTCTTTGGAGAGACTAGATCTGGAATTTGTTGTGCTGGCCTTCAGTAGTTTCGTGGTCTGTAAAGTAACCTTCTTGTGAAAATCTCACTTTGATCTCTTAACAAAAGTTGTAGTATACTTCTTGAGGTAGAACATATAAAAAATTTATAGGAAATGAACAAAAATAGGTCGGTGAAATCGTTGTCTTTTGAAGAAACTGGATCTGGGAAAAACACTGCTTCGACCTAGTATGATTTCGGGATTTTTCTAAAATCATACAGTTAAAATTTGATCATGTGTCCTTAATGAAAGTTGTAGGAAATATTTTGAGGAATAACATACTGAAACTTCAGAGTTAATGAACCAGTAATGACCAAGGAAACGATTTTTTCTTCAACACGGGTAGATCTGGAAAACGATACCGAGAATAGGAAAAGTAAATTGATTTTATCCAGAACGAATTGGACTACAATTTCTTCATGAAACTTGTACCTCTAGGTCTTAAATACAGCATGTCCAAATTTCAGAATTTTCTGAGTTTATTTAAGGGTTTAATCGAAATTGTTTTCGAAACTGTGCATGGATGATGTTAAAATCCTTTTTCGGTGATGTATGGACCTGTACGTATTCTTCGAAGCCTTTTTGATATGGTGTTCTTCACGAAATGTGTTTTCTTAGATCTTATCTACAGCGTGTTAAATTTTCAGAATTAATTTCCATCGTTTACTAATTTTCCAGAATTTTTCGTAAACAGCACGCATTCTGTTTAAGCTGAAAAACTGTTCTATTTACAGGTTATTGACTTGCTAGATAAATTGTGATATCTTGGATTATCATTCGTGCAATGATGTGGTGACATTCATGCATATCATATGATATGAAAAGATTTATGGATTTTCATGAATTCAATGAAGTTTCTCAAAACCATTGCATCAAATAATATTTTTCCCAATGCATATTATATGATTTTGAAAAGGCTAATTCCAATCATTGGCATTATTGCATCAAATGCCATGTTAAAATTGAGATACATGTATAAATGTAAATTGGGATAGTAACAAGATCGTCGGAGGTGTGAGCCAACAATGCCCTGGGAGTGTCAGGATGTCCAGTGGCCTAGTGGCGTAATTCCGGAGGGTCCTCGGGAGTTTCGAGATGCCCGGTGGTATACTATACGTAATTCCAAAGGGGGGGAATCTTGGTGGTATGTCGGTACGTAATTCCGGAAGCCCAGGAGGTTTGTGCCCAGGGGGATGCCTCATGATGTTAGTTGGGATGCGAGATGCCCGGAATGTGGGGGGCCGGATGCCCGATTGTATTTTGATTACATGCCCAAAGGTTCCTCGCGATACCTGGTTGGATGCGAGCGATAAATTGTGGGATGCAAACATTGATCCCTGGAAAGAAAAACTGATGAGATCCTCGTGAAAGATAACAATTGAAAGTGAATCATGTACATGGGTGTATGCCTATGGCATGATGCATAATCTGCTTATGAAATTAAACTGATGCTATTTAACATTGAGAATGCAATCATGAAGGCTTGAACGAATCTCATGGTAATGTATGCTTGATAGCATGGATGATACGAATCATGGTGATATATGCACGATGGCATAGCAAGATATGCATGACTGCATGGTAATATATGCACGACTGCATGGTGATGTGTACTTGATAACATGGATGATATGAGTGCATGGTGGTATATGCACATATGGTATGGGTATGCATGAATGCTTGATGATAACATATGTATGGCTGCAAGGTAAGTTATGCTTGAATGCATGAATGATATGTACTTTGTTATGATGCCTTGATTGTTCTGTTTGACACAATGAGTAGTTTGGTGGATCTTTACTGCTGAGTGGTTGTACTCACCCCTTTTGGGGAATAACATTTCAGACTAGATAAGATACCTCTGCTGCCACTGCCACTACCACTGGTAGATGGATCAAGTAGTTGGGTATGACCGCGAGGAGGATAGCAAAGGAAGGAACTTTTGGACGTCGACACTGATTGATGGACTTTAAGTATATGACTGCTGGAGGAGATGTCGGTCATCTTTTAAAGTATAGCCGAGTATAGAAGACTACGGCATTTTGATGTACCGATGAATGATGTCCATATGGTTTAAGAAAATAAAAGTGTTCGGCTTTTACCTATAAATGTTTAGTAGGTGTGCATCGTTTTCTGAATATAAGAAAGGGAGTTGATGGATGTGTTTCCGCCATATGAACTGCGCAAGGGACCGATAATAAAAGATGTAAACCCTCATGGTTGTATGGACCCACTGCAATTGAAATGGTATCAGAGTGACATGTTATTAGGGAAAGTAAAAGGTAAGCGAACTGTGGCGACCTTAACGGATCGGGGGCCGTCGAGGGTTGCCACACCTAACAACGGATGCCGGATCGCGGTAGAGGCCGAACCAATGCTCCTTCGGGAATTCCGTCTAGAGGTAGACGCTGCCGTGCTCGATGGAGCGAGATGATGCCCGGTTATACCGGAAGACCGTCGAACGTCAAGTAGGCCATGCCCGTGGGACCGTAATTAATTAGAACGCATGGATGATTAATATAACCGCACCTGATTATGGGACAAAATTGTGTGGCACGGAATGAGACGTGTCATAACAATTTGGCCTTATAATCGGGACCCTTATGATTGATTGATTGAGATATAAGTGAGACGTTCCAATTAATGAGTGCATTTAATATATGCATATGTTATATGAACTTTATTGACGTGTAGGAAGGTGCTAAGGTGAGATAAGTCTTCTGTGATGTGTGGTTAGACTGCCTCTAGGTGTATTACCTTCCTAATCGGGGTTTAGGGTGTGAACTCGCTGAGACATTGTCTCATCCCATTGTGGGTTTCATTTGTTTCGGGTCCTTAGATGGAGGTGTGCCACGTCCATTTTGGGTGGCCACAGGAGGCAAAGACGCATGTATCGTCTTCTCAATCCACGGGAACCCTGACTGGACCCGTGAGCTCGTGGTTACTACTATCTGGGTCGATGAGGGCCTACCTCAATTGGTACCTCATCGATTCAAGGCATGGTTTCATCGCGTGCCCAACGATGTTCGGGACGGCCCCTTGGATGGCTTCGATAAACCTGCCACCAATGACGAGTATTTTGAGTTCGACCCCATGCATGACATCGATATCATAGCCGATATCGGGTTGAACTAGTTGCCGGAGGGTGAGGAGCTTGTAGAGGAGGTAGTTGACCCTCTAGACCTCGACATCCCCGACGGAGTCGTGATAGACCCAGATCCCAAGTAGATAGGGTCCGGGATGGGTTAGCTTAGTAGCCTCTTCTGGTTTATACTTATGTATATAAAGTCATTGTGTTTATAAAGTGTGGCTTTTGTGAATTGATTATCCTGCTTTTTCTATCCCAAGTTGGTTCTTGTTTAGGGATTGTTTATTTCGCTTCCGCATGTGCATGAATCAATTGGGTCGGTGACGTGTCCTGGGAACGGCTCGGTGACGTGTCCTGGGAACGTCGCAATTTAGTCGACCATCGAGAGATGTGCGCGCGCTCGAGGATCGAGGCATGACAGCCACCATAGGGTCTTATGAGGAAACATTATGGATGTCACGTCCCGAACCTCGAGCCCACACACATCCCTCGATGGTTGCTAAAATTTGCAACGTCCCAGGACGCATCGCCGACCCATTCATTTTATTGCACATGTGGAAGCGTATAAACAATCCCTAAACAACACATATATAAGATAGAAAAGTAGGATACAAATTTTCACAAAACAGTTTTTTCATAAACAAACTGGTTTATATACAAACTAGCCTATCAACAGGGTTACTCAAAAAGAAGAGCACAAGACTCCTCAACTGAGACCTCCAAGACTGTTGGGGGTTTTGGGTTTTCCATGACACCATCAGGGGGTCAGCTACCCCCTCACCCGCCGCAACGTTGACCGCAATGGTGGGGATATCAAAACCCTGCAAGGGACCTTCTCGGATCCCATTTGTCACGCCCCGGAGCTCCGAGCGCGCGTACATCCCTCGGTGGTAGATTAAATTGCGACGTCCCAGAATGCGTCGCCGACCCATTCATTTTATTGCACACGTGGAAGCGAATAAACAAAACTCCTTACAGCAAACAGCATGGGATAGAAAAGTAGAACAATCAATTTTCACAAAAATCACACTTTATAAACAAGCCAAGTTTATATACAATACTAGTCTATCTATCAAAAAGATCAACCCTAAAAAAGGAAACTATCGTATGGTCCACTAGTCGAACACGTTCACCGATCCTTCGAACTCCACAGGCTCCGGGGATGCTGGGTCCACCACAGCACCATCAGAAGGGTCAACTGCACTCTCGCCAAAAGCGGCGTTGACTACCATAGCAGGGATCTCAAAACCCTGGAGGAGACCAACTCTGTATCTATTGAGCCCACGGCAAAACCACGCCCTAAATCAATGAGGTACCCTCTGAGGTAGGCCCTCATCGACCTAGACGGTGGTCACTATGAGCTCATAAACCCAGACCCCGTGGCCTCCAGGAACAGGGTAGTTAGTAACCAGCTCAGTAACCCTCCAAAGCTAACCATAACATACCGAAAGGGCCGCCATCAAAGGACCTGAAAAGAATTGAGCCCATAACTGAGTGAGACAATCTCTCCGCAAATTCACCCTCTAAACTCCGACTAGGAAGGAAATACGCCTAGCCACACAATCACATAACCACAGAGACTCACCTTGTCGCAGATCCTCCCTGTAGGTTAACACAATTCAAATACACAATCATATGCAATAATCAAACTCAAATAATTGAAAAGTCATCACTTTCATCTCAATAAACACAACGGTCCCGATTATAAGGCCAAATCGTTATGACACGTCTCATACCATGCCACACAATTTTGTCGCATAATCAAGCACGTCAAATCAATCAATCATGCGTCCCAATTGATTATGACCCAACGGCCACGACCGACTCAATAGTCAGCGGTCTTCCAGCATAGCCGAGCATCATCTCGCACCATCGAGCACAACAACGTCTACATCTGGACGGCATTCCACATAGGAGCATCGATCCAGCCTCTACTACAACCGGCATCTGTTGACTTGGGGCATTCCCAAATGAGTATCGTGCTTTGCACTCAAATGTCTCAATTAAAATAATGTAATTGGCCTATTTTCTTCGTATTAAAAGCACACGATAAAATAATCATGTGTGGATACATGATCAATTTGAACCAGAAAAATTAATACCCTTCTTTTCAAAATCCCACTATTTGATATAGTATTTAAAACTATTTTCGATGTCAAAACCCGACACCTGAGATTTTCTAATTAAATACCAAAATTTCATAATTTTGAAATAAATAACCAAATTTCCAATCACCACTCAATTTGCACAAATTAACATTCAATTGCATAAACTAAGCACACAATTGCAATTAGCATGAAATTCCGGTCACTGGTTATCCCGGTATAATTTCCAGAAAATATTAAATAATTAAATAAATTGAAAAAATAATTAAATAAAGCAATTTAAATACAATAAATACCAACCTATGCCAAAAATACTAATCTAACCACCTAAACGAGCCCAGAAAATTTCCGAACCTAACTAGATAAATAGTACAATCTAGCCAGTCCCTAATTAGTCTATTCTAACCACCTAACATGCATAATTAAACAATTGAAACACTAATCTAAACTAACTAACCACCTAATCCCTAATTAGCCTAAACTAATTATCCACTAAGTGTCATTAACTCCCTAAGCAAAGTTTAGCAAGTAAACTCACCGGTTTAATGGGCCGATGAGTCCACAACGACAGTGACGCAGAGGCGAGCGACACTCGAGCCTACGGCGATACCAACAGAGGTTTGAACGAGCCTAAAAATGGGCCTAGAAGATCTCAGCCCACGGTTGAGGTTTGGCCACTACTTGCTGCTGGAAGGGGCAATCCAAACGGCTAGTTGGTGCGGAAACGGCAAGGAGGTGGTGGCGAAGGCTACAACGATCAACGACAAAGGCGTGCGATGGCTGCACAATGACGAACAACAACCAAGTGAGCTCAACAGTGACTAGGGCACGTAGGGGATGGCGGCTGGGCGCGAGGACGAGCAAGACGCGAGCAGGGCAGGCAGACAGCTCGCGGGTGGCATGTGGGCTCACAACGGGTAGACGGGTGAGCGAGGGGGACTCCGATGGCGGTTGACGAGCTAGGGGGACGGCTAGCCGGTCTCTCTTTAGTTTTCTAAGCTCAAAAATAGTACAACAATGGATAAAGTGACTTCAAGGAGGAAGAATGAACTACTTAAGCTTGGGGGGGTCCTAATTGCCCCAAAAGTCCACACAAATATCTCCTTGTGCTCATTGCATGCCCCCACTAGCCAAGGCTGTCATCCTCAGCCAAATTGCAGCATCCAAACTTCCTTAGCAAGCCCTCCAAGTGGTCCAAAAGTGGCTGTCCCTTGGTCCTACCAATTTTGGACCATTTCCATCCAAATCCAATTCAATTCTCCTCCAATTTGATCCAATTAAAGCCCAAAAAATTCAGCCAAGGTGCCATTGTCCCTCTTAAGATTTTTCCTCGTCAATTGAACCAACTTGACTACCAAAACTGGTCCCTCAAATTTTCTGGTCCAAAATAGCCTTACTTTGATTTTTCGCCAAAATCTCAGGTTTGCAGAAAAATCTTCAGAGGATGAGTCGACGTTCCTAAAATGAATCATGACATGACAGAACTTTCAATTTCTGAAATCGAGTTTAAATTCATAGTTAATTTCAATCGTGCGTGATTTTAGCATGACCTAACCTACAAGTAGCTTTTAGGAACTTTTAGTGCAATTGACCCGTGGTCGATTATTTTCGAGCCATATTGTGCATATTCGACTCATTGGCAACTCTCGATTGTCGTGAAAATCTCGAGATTTCAAATACGGGCACAGGGTACATAAATGATAGAAAAATTGGTCTAATGCCATTGTGACGCCCAAATTTCGTTAGCTTAGATTAAACATATTTGAGGCTATTTCAATATATATATATATATATATATATATATTAAATTCAATTAAATTTCCAGTGATGACTCACTTCGTACGTGGGGAAAGGAAAATATAGTGAGAGGAAATTTTTTTCCTCCACCACGTAACATCCAAGTGTAGTTGAAAAAGGGGGAGGCTACACGTATATTATTTTATTTTTCTTTTCTTTTTCACTCTCTCTCTTTCCTTTTGGGGGAATCGCACTTTCAGCCCCGAAGAAGCCACCCTCTCATGCATTTTCCCTCTACCGAGACACCCACTCCTTTTCTCCCCTGTTCTCGCTTCATTCCACCAAAACCCGACCCAATCTCCGCCCCTCATAGCCCAGTGCCTCCGTTCAGCAGTGGAGTCGTCGCTGCCTCATCCCATTCGAAGCTCCCGCCACCAGTCGCGAAGACCCGACTCACGCGACGCTTCCTCCCTCTTCTACTGGTGAAAAATCCAGGCAAGTGCGGCTGTGATAAGTGTCCTAGGTTCACAAAATGGCTATGGCTAGCCGTGCATGTGAAAATTGGGGTAGATTTTGAGGTTGGGTGCAAGAAATTTGGGAACCAAAGCTTGGTTTTGGAGCTGGAATGTGAGCGACTCAAGTTCAATTCCTTTGCACTAGACTAAGGAAATCCTTTGGTTATTGGGTGAGGTGCTGTCGCACGTTATCCAGTGGGTATTCCTCTCCTTCAGTTCTGTTTTGGTTCGGCTTCACCGAGGGTGTGCTTTTTGTAAGTTGCCTATCGGGTTAATGGCCAGCATAGGTGTAGAAACTTTGCAAGGAAGCTGTGATACGTTGTTTTACTTGGTAGAAGGCCATGCGTATTGTGAACATTGCTTTGTACCGAGTTGTGGAATATTTCTTTGTAAGTAAAGACCTACTATGAATATTTTTAGATGCTGTGGAAGAGTCTTGAGGTGTTGTAAAAGAGATTGGTAGAGAAACTAATGGTTTAAGTGAGCTAGAGATGTAGAAAACGGTGTATAACATTTCTGTTCTAGAGAAATATAGATGGAAAGCCTTTTATTTTGTGTCGCATTGATTTCTAATGATGAAGATAAGGAAAAGAACAAGTTTACATGAGAGAACATTCATTAGATCAAGTTCGGCATCGAGTTATAGCAAGGTTAATAAAAAAAAAAATGTGTTGGTAAGAGTATTTACCTTGAACTAGTAAGCTGTACTTTGGAAAACAGCAATACCTTAAGTGATTCCACGAATTTTCTGTAATTTTTTTGAAAAAATTGGACATTAAACTCTTAATGAAAGTTATAGGAAACATCCTTAGGAATAACATATCAAAATTTGAGAGCAAATGGTCAAGGTTAAGATGGCGAAACGATATTTCTTCCATAGGTACTAAATCTGAAAGTTACTGCAGAATTTTGAGAAGAAGACAGAAAATTAATGCTCTTAATACATTGAGATATAGACTTAGGTTTCTCCACAGAAAATGTTAATCTATGTCTCTTCTATAACATACTGAAATTTCGTAACATTTAGATAAGTTTAGATATACTTTCTGTGTCTGTGATTGAAACTGTTCATTTTAGTCCATAGACTGCTTTGATTTGAGAATATGCAATAGTTGTGGTGTCTCTTGTACTTGATTCTCATGACATGTAGCATCCTAGAATTTCTTATCAATCCTTAGAGGTGTTCTAATTCATGCCTTGCATTGAGATTTTGGCCAAGCTATTGGTGGACAATGATTTGATAGGAAAATCCTATTTTTGGCCATGTGAATTATGGATTGGAATTTTATTAAATTAGGTCACAAAGTTTTGGTGAAATATAAATCTCAATTAGGTGTATATATATATATATATATATATATATATATATATACATATATAATTAAGGATTAGGTGAATTAATAGGATGAGGATGGGCTGGACAATTAAAGGCCCAAGCTAGCCCATAGCCTCACCCCATTCTCAGCCGGCCCACGAAGCCCAAGGAAAAGAAGCAGCCGTCAGGCCATGGCTGGCCCAAGCCCAGCCGGATGAGCCCATGATGTGCATGGGAGAATTGACAAGTGTTAATCCCCCTAAGTCCAAGTGTCATGCATGCAATCAAATGATTGCTCATCATTGAGGGGAAGAAAATAAGAGAACCGGCTTGATGATGAAGGGGGGGTGTCGACCGAGAAGGAGAGAGAGAGAGAGAGAGAGAGAGAGAGAGAGAGAGAGAGAGAGGGTTACGGAGGGAAAGAGAGAAATTGAGAGAGAAAGGGAGAGTGAGCGTGTGGGAGAAGAAGGAAGGAAGCCGATCGCCGCCGTTCATCGCCGTCGAGTCCGCCTCGCCCTCCGTTTCTGCCACTGTTTGCTCGGTTTAGAGGCAAGTGGGATCCTTGATCTACTCTTGCATGTTGTGCCTAGTTTATGTGATTCAATGGTGATAAATTTCGGATTGTTTAAGGTGTGAAAAACCGAAGCTTTAAGTGTGGTGGTTCTAGTCCAGTAAACTGTTCTTGAGAAACAGCTCGACCTTGGATGTTCTAGAGGCTTGCATGTGATGTTTGAGTTGGATTTTGGCTTTGACTTCTGAATGAAAGTTGTTAAGAACTTCTTGGAGTATAACATACGCAAATTTGGGACAAAAAAAACAAGTATAAGTGGGAGAAATATTTATTCTTTGGAAAGACTGAATCTGGAAATTTCGGTATTAGGAACAGGGGTTTCAACCGCCTATATTTCATTATTAAGAACGAATCTGACTTCGACGTCTTCATGAAGTATGTACCTTATGGTCTTGGCTATCACATACTTGAATTTCATAAATTTTTAAGGTCATTTGGGTATTTAATCAAAAAAATTTCTAAAACTGTGTAATCTGATGTGTTCTGACTTGGTATCGTTGTAATGCGTGGTCTATACCGATTTGTACGAGATTCTTTTGGAAAAGTATTCTGCATGAAATATCTTTTTTTATGTCTTGGCTACAACATATTTAAATTTAGTAATTTTACAAGTTCATTTGCCTATTTAACCAAAAATGTTTCAGAAACTGTGCAAGTGGAACGGACAGAATTCATAGTGCTGTGATGCGTGTTCTGTATTGAGATATATGGGAATCTTTTGGTGTAGTGTTCTTCATGAAGTATCTGCCTTTATGTCTTGACTATCGCATGTTTGAATTTCATAATTTTTTTAATGTCATTTGGGTATTTAATGAAAATGCTTTCTAAAACTGTGCAAGCTAGATTGTGTGAAATTGATCTTGTTGCCATTACATCATGTGCCATGTTGATATTGATACACAAATGTGGATATGAATTATGATAAATGAGGATATCGTCGGAGGTGTGAGCTGACGATGCCCTGGGAGTGTCGGGATGCCCGGAGGTGGGTGCTGGATGCCCGAAGTGTGTGTGCCGGAGGTTCCTCGTGACGCCAGGTTGGGTGCGAGCGATAAAATGTGAGATGCAAATTATTGGTCCCGGGAAAGAAAATGTGGTGACTTGATTGGAAGATAAAAAGTTGAAATTGAATCATGCATGTTATGGTGATATGTATGCATGGCCGTATGATATAATGTGATGAGTGCATTGTGGTATAAGCACAAAAGGCATGGATATGCATGAATGCTTGATGATGAGTGCATGGTTGTATATGCACCTATGGCATGATGGTTATGCATGAATGCTTGATGATGAGTGCATGGTTGTATATGCACCTATGGCATGATGGTTATGCATGAATGCTTGATGATGAGTGCATGGTTGTATATGCAACTATGGCATGATGGTATATGCATGAATGATATGTACTTTACTATGATGTGATGATTGTTCTGTTTGATGCATTGAGTAGTTTTATAGATCCTTTACCTGCTGAGTGGTTGTACTCATCCCTTTGGGGACCAACATTTCAGATTAGACAAATGCCTCTCGCTCCGGTCATGCGGGGTACCTTTTACGGCCTTCCATCTGACGTGGAGGTCGATTGTATGGAGCTTGATAGTGTCACCATCCCTGGTCTGACGTTCGTACGGGTTCGGGTGCTGGTTATGTATGACGTGGGCCTGGCTGGGGGCCCGGTCGTCCAGGAATTTTTGTCTATGTACATCCGCCGTGACGGAGTGATGCGGGGGATGTTGCCGCCACCACCGCCCGATGCACCTGGATGGGTGTGATGGCCCGCGTGAGGAGTGGGAGCTAACGCTTTTTGGATATAGCCGACACTTGTAGATGGAAGGTTATACATGATCGATATAGGGGGTTGAGATCTCTTTTTGAGCTATAGCCAGGGTTAGCTAAAAGTCTTGGCTTTTTGGTTGTATCGACCTAAGATGTCCATCCTAAAGATGTAAATAAAAGTGGCTCGGCTTATGCTTTCCTTCGATGTGTAGTAAGTGTGCATTGTCCCATCATTAAGAGACTAGAGGGATGGTGAGACTTGTCTTTGATTTCGCTATGAGCTGCCCTAAACTCTTTTTTTTTTTTAAATGTCTATGAACTACAGTGCTTCCGCTAAGAGATGCAACTGGTATTCAAAGAGGTGCGAATGGTAGCTGTGGCGACCCTAGCCGGATTGAGGGTGCCACATGACACACATGGAGTCTAGTGTCTAGTAGCCTTTACCTGGTTTTGTCCAGGTTAGTAAATTCTGAGTTTTCTACAAGCAAATGTTGGACTCTCACCTTTAATGAGAGTTCCTATATACCTTGAAGTATTTAATAATGTATGTTTAGACCTATTTGTGGTTGTTCACATACTGAAGTTGTTGGTGCTGCAACAAGGGGAATTGTAAATGTGTGAAGTTGGCTAAAGAGCCAATGTGAGACCCTAGGTGTCGGGATGCCTGGAGAGGGGTGACGAATAGTAGTAGTATTCTCTCCAAACGTCTAAGAAGGATTGAATAGCTTCTCAGGGGACCTCGTGATGCCAGGTTAGGTGTTAGGGGTACAAGGTGGGGGTCATCTCCCCCTGGGTGATCGTGGACCTTGTGATGCCAGGTTGGGTGCGAGGGGTTCGGGGTGGAGTGTTGTCTCCCCCTAAGTGCTTGTTGCAGCTAGATTTATGTGGATTCAGCAAATTGACAGTTTGTTTATCTATTATCGTGCTATTCACCAAATTCAAGTTAGGACTAATCGCCCACTTGCTAAGTTTTTATTTTAAAAAATCACACTTGTTATTATGTCATTTCTTCATATTAGAAGATGTCTGCTGCACCACCTACACCGCCTGCTGCTACGACGACTATCTTATATGGCTCCCCCGTCGATTTTGTATGGCAGCAAGAGGACATCCATGACCGACACTTCCTGAGTATAGTCTTCATCAAATGCACATCCTGTTTGATGGTACACAGCGCCACCTGCAGCTTTGGCATACATGGCCTTCGTAGCTCTCTACGCACAGGTGGATGGTCGGCTAGAGGGGCCCTTGGTGTTGTACGACGACGGACCGAGCCACGGTGGTAGTCCCATGGAGTAGGAGGTGGTCGAGGAGCGCTTGACGTGTGGGAGAATTTTGTTTCTGGTTGTCTAACAGCATGTACATACTCGACGGGAGGCGGGATGTTTAGTGTTTGTGGTTCCTAGTGTGTTTTTGTAGAAATCCCTCTCTTAACCTCATCTCCCTACATGTAAAGAAACAAAGTTTTATGATAAATAGAGCCGAGTGCAGTTCAGTTTCTTATGATTCAGCTTGACTGAAATTTAATTTATAATATGATTTTAAAGCAATTCAAGTGAAATAATGTGAGATCCAAGGGGTTACAGCCGTTCGACGAGAATTTTGAAATTTGGTGGAATCACCCACACTTTAATCACATACCTCAGTCGAATCGACATATCTCTGATCTCTGATCAATTTTGACAGTGATGTATTGACCCTAGCAAATTAGTACAGTCAAGTAGTCGATTTTTAGTCAAATTCTCTTGTCTATTGTGTTAAAATCCCTCAATGGCGTCACCATATAGACTAGTTATCTTGTGAGTAATTAGCTCAGAGAGTAGAACTATAGATGCGTTGATAAAAAGCCCAACTTATTTAAGTGAAAACAGGATTGGAAATTCGAGATGTCACACCATTGATCCTATGGCGAAACCATGCCCTGAACCGGTGAGGTACCAACTGTGGTTGGCCCTCATCGACCAAGATAGTGGTTACTATGAGCTCATGGAACCAAGGACTCCTGAGGACAGGGACGTCAGTACTTTGCTTTGTATATCCCCTCACCGACCCTTATCCGTAGATGGCGGTTTCTCCAAGATGTTTTAGGCCACCGAGGGGATATACAGAAAAGGTAAGCCCACGACGGGGTGAGACGATGTCTTAACGAGTTCACCCCCTAAACCCCTGTTAAGAAGGAAATACATCTAGAGGTAGTCTAACCACACATCACAAAAGACTCACCTCGCCTCAGTTCTTTCTTGCACGTTAGTACAATTCATATCACAAATGCATATAATGAATGCACACATCAATTGGAATGTCTCACTCAATCTCAATCAATCAATCACAGGGGTCCCGATTATAAACCCAAATCGTTATAACACGTCTCATTCCGTGCCACACAATTTTGTCTCATAATCCGGTGTGTTTATCTCAATCATTCACACGTTCCAATTGGTTACGGCCCCTACGGCACGGCCTACTCGACATTCGGCGGTCTTCTGGCGTAACCAAGTATCGTCTCACCCCATTGAGCATGGCAACGTCTACATCTAGACGACATTCCACAAGGGAGTATCGGCACAGCCTCCAATGCGACTGGCATCCGTTGACTTGGGGCATTCCCGAGGGAGCATCGTCCGACCCCAAAGGCTTGTGACAAGTTCTCATATCATTCATGCACACATACAATCCCGACCAAGACATCGTACTTTGTACTCAAATGTCACAATTAAAATAATGTACTTGGTCCATTTTCTTCATATTAAAAACACACGGTAAAATAATCATGTATGGATACATGGCCAAATCAAACCCGCAAAAATTGATATCCTTCCTTTTTAAAATCCCACTATTTGATATAGTATTTAAAAGTATTTTCAGTGTCAAAACCCCACACCGGTATTTTCTAATTAAATACCAAAATTTCATAATTTTGAAATAAATACTCAAATTTAACAATCATCACTCAATTGCACAATTTATCACTCAATTGCATAAACAAATCACACCACTGCAATCCGCACAAAATTCCAATTACCGATTATCCAGTATAATTTTCGAAAAATATTAAATAATTAAATAAATCTCAAAAATAATTAAATAAATGCAATTTAATTCAATAAATGCATAATTAAGCTTTAAACCCTAATTTAACCACCTAAACAGGCCTAGAAAAATAATGCACCTATCTACATAAATCAAGCCACCTAATTAACCCTTAACTAATCTAATCTAACCACTTAATTAGCTTAATTAACTAACTAAATCACTAATTGAAACTAACTAACCACCTAATCCAATCTTAGGCTAAGCTAATTACCTACTAAGCATAATTAACCTCCTAAGCAAGGTTTAGCAAGTAAACTCACCAGATTAATGCGCCGGTGAGTTCACGGCAATGGCAGCGGGACGGCGAGCTACACTCGAGTCTACGACGACATCCAACAAGATTTGAACAAGCCCAAAAAAGGCCCACAAAGTCTCAACTAGGCTGAGATCTCAGCTTCCGCTTACTGGCTGAACAGGCTGGTCGAAGGCTCAGCAAGTGGAGCTAGGCAACCAAGCGACAATGGCGAGTCCAAGCAAGTGAGCAGCGAGAGTCCGGTGGCTTGGGTGCGGTGAACGGTGGCTGGACGATGGCCTAGACAACAGAGGCAACTCGAGATGGCGTGCTGGGCTCATGGGGACAGCGTGAGCAAGACAAGTGAGCGAGGGATGGCGCGATAGCACTCAGGCGCTCGCGGCAGCTTCGAGCAACGGTAAAGGGCTCAGGCAGCTGCTGCAACTCTTCTCTTGTTCTTGGCTAGATTTCTTGAGCTCAAACAACAACAACAATGGAGAAAGGAACAACAAGGAAGAGGAAGAAGGCTACAGTTGGAAGGGGAGACCCAAAATGCCTCCAAAGTCTAAGGAAAATATCTCAAACCATCATCATAGGGCCCCCACTTGTTGCTGCCTCATCCTCAGCTGATTTCCTTTACAAATCTTCCTAAACAAGCCTCCCAAAGTGCTGGAATGTTGCACCCCACATGGACCTACGAATTTTGCTCAATTCCCCTCCAAAGCACTTCAATTCCTCTTCAATTTAATCCAATTGAACTACCACAATGCCAAGGTAAGTGCCCACACAATTCCACATTTTCCCTCGCCAATTGAAACAACTTGACGACCAAAAATTCACACGAAAACGGCCCTCTAATTTTCCTAGTGAAAAAACGCCCAAATTTGATCTTTTGCCAAATACTCGAGTTTGTAGAAAAATCTTCAGATGATGAGTCGACATTCATAAAATGAATCGTGACATGAAAGAACTTTTAATTTCTGAAATCAGATTCAATTTCGCGGTTAATTTCAACCGGGTGCAATTTTAGCGTGACCTAACCTTCTGGGTAGCTTTTAAGAATTTTTAGCGTATTTGACCCGTGGTCGATTATTTTCGAGCTACATTGTACATCTTTGACTCATTGGCGACTCTCGGTTGTCATGAAAATCTGGAGATTTCAAATACAGGCATAAGGTATAGAAATGACAGAAAAATCAGTTTAATGCCGTTCGATAAGAATTTTGCAATTAGGTGGAAACACCCACAGTTTAATTACATATCTCAGTCGAATCAACATATTTCCGGTTTCTAATCAATTTTGACAGTGTCGTATTGACCCTTGTAGATTAGTTATCTCGTGAGTAGCCAACTCAGAGAAAAAAGTCATAGGCGCATCAATGAAAAGCCCAACTCAATCAATCGAAAATAGAATCAGAAAATCAGGATGTCACAACTCTTTCCCTCTTATAAAAATTTCGTTATCAAAATTTAAACCATTACAAATCTTTAAACAAAAAGGTGGGGGTATTGTCGTTTCATCAAGTCTTCACTTTCCTAAGTTGCTCCTTATGTCCCGTGGTGTTACTAGACCACTTTGACTAACGGAATTGCCTTGGTGTGCATAATCTATTCCTTCCAATCCACAATCTAAACTGGTCTCTCCACATACAACACTCTATTGTCCACGTCTAATTCTTCAAAATTCAGCACATGGGTCAGGTCAGGTTCATACTTTCTCAACATCGACCCGTGGAAGACGTCATGCACTTGCACCAACCTCGGCGATAATGTAAGACGATAAGCCAAAGTCCCTAATCTTTCCAGAATTTCAAAGGGACCAATGTTTCTCGGGCTCAGATTCCCTTTCTTACCGAAGTGCGAAGTACTCCTCATTAGTGATACTTTCAAAAAGACGTGCTCACCAACTTAAAATTCCAATGGTCTTCGACGCTTATCCGCATAACTTTTCTCACAGCTCTGAGCTGTCTTTAATTTGTCCCTGATAACTGCAACATCCATTGAGTATTGAACTAACTCTGAGCCTATGATCTTCCATTTTCCAACTTCATCCCAACACACTGGCGTTCCGCATGCTCTGCCATACAACGCTTCAAACGATGCCATCTAAATACTCTGCTAGTAGCTATTGTTGTAGGCGGACTCAACTAGATCAAAACTATTCCTCTCCCAGCTTCCTTTGAAGTCTAGCATACACACTTTCAACATGTCCTCGAGGGTCTGAATTGTCCTCTCAGACTAGCCATCTATCTATGAATGGTAGGCCGTATTGTACTGCAGCTTCATTCCCAAGGCAGTCTGCAAACTTTTCCAGAAGGCTACCGTGAACTTCGAGTCTCTACCAGATGTAATCATCACTGTCACTCCATGCAGATGAACAATCTGTACGATTTCGCATATCTATCCAATGCATAGTTCTTTTGTACGGCGATGAAGTGAGCCGACTTCGTCAGTCTGTCAACCACAACCTAAATGAAATCATTACCCTTTTGACTCCTCATAAGCCCATCACAAAGTTCGTTGTGATGTGTTCCCACTTCCACTTAGGAATCTCAAAATGTTGCAGAAGTTCTCTCGACTTACAGTGTTGTGCCTTCACTTGCTGACACGTCAAACACTTGGCGACATGCTTGGTGATATCCGCCTTCATACCGATCCACCAATAGTGTTGACGTAGATTTTGATGCATTTTCGTACTACCTAGATGAATGTTCTAACTGCTACGATGAGCTTTTGACAAGATCTCCTCCTTAAGCTCTACATCATTAGGTACACGCAATCGTCCATGAAACCTCAGTGTTCCGTCTTCAGAAATCTGAAAATCAGCCTTTCTCTTTTCAGTATCCTCTTGCACAATCTTCTAGATCTCTAGGTCTATCAACTGCAATGTCTTGATTCCAATCTGTACTTCTGGCTCAATTCTAAGGGTGGCCATAAGATCTGAAAGGTGGCCTACCTCAAATTTGAAAACCGAATCTTGAACTCCTTCGAGTAAGACCCACTCTTTAATCACCATCTGTGCAATCTAAGACTTCTGACTCAATGCATCTGCGACCTTATTAGCCTTTCTAAGATGATACAAGATGTCGCAATCATAGTCCTTAAGAAGTTCCATCCAGCGACACTGTCTCATATTCAACTCCTTCTGAGAGAATAGATACTTGAGACTCTGATGATCTGTAAAGATTTGGAACCTTTCTCCACACAAGTAATGTCTCCAAATCTTCAAAACGAAGATAATTGCTGCAAGTTCTAAGTCATGCGTCAGATAATTCAGCTCATGAGACTCAACTGACGGGACACGTATGCAACGACTCTACCATGCTACATTAACACGCAACCTAGTCCTCTAAACGACGCATCACTATAGATCTCATACCCTCTAGGTTCAGATGGTATTGTCGATGCACCGGTGCGATGTAGTCGGGCCACGTTTAAGCTCTTGGAAACTATACTCGCACTTATCTGTCCATACAAATTTCTCTTCTTTCTTCAACAGTCGAATCAACGGCGAGGCTAAAGCTGAAAATCCTTCCACAAACCTTCTGTAATAACCCGCCAATCCCAAGAAACTTCTGATCTCTGTCATTGTCATCGATCTCGACTAGTTGATAACTACTTCAAACTTGGTCGAGTCCACGGAGATTCCTTCACCTGAAATCACGTGACCTTCACCTGAAATCACATGACCTAAGAAAGCAACACGAGTTAACCAAAACTCGCACTTGCTAAACTTAGCGTACAACCCATGATTCTGCAGAGTCTGAAGCACTATCCTTAAGTGCCTTTCGTGCTCCTCAGGACTTCTCGAGTACACCAGGATATCGTCAATGAAAACGATCACAAACTGATCCAGATACTCCTTGAAAACTCGGTTCATCAGATCCATGAAAGTAGCTGAGGCGTTCGTCAAACCAAATGGCATTACAATGAACTCATAATGGTCATATCGCGTATGAAACACTGACTTCGGTATGTCCTCCTTTCTGATCCTTAACTGATGATATCCTGTCCTTAGGTCGATTTTCGAAAATATCGACACTCCTTGTAACTAATCAAACAAGTCGTCGATCCTCGGCAACGAGTACTTGTTCTTGATCGTCACTTGATTGAGTTGACGATAGTCGATGCAAAAGTGCAACGAACCATCTTTCTTCTTCACGAACAGAACCGGTGCTCCCCAAGGTGATGCACTAGGATGTATGAATCCCTTATCCAACAACTCCTACATCTACACCTTCAGTCTTTCAACTCTGACAACGCCATGCGGTAGGGAGCCTTAGAGATTGGCTCTGTCCCGGGGGGCTAGCTCAATCGTGAACTCTATCTCCATTTCTAGAGGCAGGCATGGCAATTCTTTCGGGAACATGTCTTGAAACTCTTGCATGACTGCAATATCCTCGATCTTCAGTTCCTCAATTGTCATATCCACGATAGTTGCCAAGTAACCTTGACAACCCCCATCTAACAAATGTGTTGTCTCAAGCGACGAGATTAAGGTAATCGAGGGTCCTCCTCGACTCCCAATAAACAAGAAACTTTCACTACTAACGGGTTAAACTGAATCGCTTTACGATAGCAGTTCATCTTAGCTTGTTCCTTGGTGAGCCAGTTCATGTCAATTATTACATCAAAATCGTACATGGCTAGAACTATCAAATCTATCTTTCCCTCTTGCTCACCAATAGCTAACTTGCACCTAGGACAGCCTACTACAACTAACACCTTATCCTTTAACGATGTAGATATACTAACCACTGACTCCAACATTCCAGGACTCAACCCTACCAGCTTAACAAACTGCTTAACTATAAATGAATGAGTAGTGCCAGTGTCAAATAAAGTATAAGTAGTATGGTTGTTTAGCGAGATCGTACCTGTGATCACATCAGGCGAGTCCTCTACCTATCTTCTAGTGCTAGCGTACACCCTTCCCTGAGCTAGAGGCTTGTTCGGTCCACCTTATAGTGCATTTAGTGGCGCATATCCCCGATTCTAACCCATCGGTGGCGGCGGCGGCGGCAACTGCGGTCCCATCTGTCTTCTGAGACAATTCCTAGCCATGTGACCCTACTAGACACATTCAAAGCAAGCACCCGGCCTAGAATGGCACAAGGCTGATCCGTGTCGCCTTCCATAGAAGGGACACACACTACTGAAGCTCGGCGCTAACTTGCCTACCCTACCCTTCCTGTTGAGCGGAATAGGATACCTTCCTCCGGTCATGGGCTTCTTCCTAAACCAGTTTCCATCCCTATTCGAGTTGAACCTCAACCTAGATGCAGCAGCTTGCTTACTAAAGTTTCTCTCTATCAATTAGGCCCACTCATATAAATCATTGTAGTCATTCAGGTTGAAATGTACCAAGGGATTCTTCAGCTTTGATCGGAGGCCATTCCTAAACCTCCTAGCTCTGTCTTCTGAATACTGTGATAGCTCTGCGAATTTGGCCTCATACTGGTCCATTGTCATCATCCCTTAACAGAGACACTAGAATTCCTCCATCTTCTGCTCCCTTGTGTTGTCAGAAAAATACTTGCCCTTAAAGGCTCTAAGGAAGGTGTTCCACACCGGAGCCACACCTTCAGGAACTATTCTGCCTCTGGCGGCTCTCCACCAGGTACTTGCGTTACCCTGCAACTGATATACTACTGTTGACACCTAAATTTTGACGGCTCATTTAGTCATTTATCGCATTAAAAATTAGGGTTTAATTCTATCCCTAAAATATATATTAATTGCATAGTATATAGATTTAGGTGCATTTTATTTTAATTTGCATTTTATTTATTGGACCGGTGCGGATGGGTTCAAATTAGTTGGACTAAGCCCACGAAGCGAGTGAGTTGGCCCAAGCCCATGTTTTTTATTGATTAAAAATTATCTCGTGAGAAAATAGAAATTTTGAAATTTTTCTAGTATATGAATCTTTTGGATAGGGCATATGTGTGAAAAAATATTGCGATTTATCTGTGCAAGATTTGGATTTCGAGAAAATTTTATCATAATCTTGAATTCTTATCAATATGTGATAAGTTGGTGAAAAAGTATCGCAGATGTAGATTTGAAGGGGAAATCGAAAACCTATCTCCTACCCCCTATAAAAGCAACAGTGTACGAGGAGAAAAAGAGGGTTCTCTTTATCGAAAGGGGGGAAAAAGAAGTGAAAAGTAAAAAGAAAAGTGTGCAAAGAGAGGTACAGGGAGAAGCGACGTGCGGAGAGGAGAGAAAACAGCAGGGAAAAAGAAGAAAATAGGCGGTTCATGTTCATCTTCTTCACGGGCTCTCTCCGTCAGTCGCACCTCGCTCCATCTGCGACCCTCTACTGCCAGTTTCTGCATCGACCAGTGACCGACCCCCTGCCGCCCGAGCTTCCATGACCCAGCGCCGACGACCACCATGCTCGCTTTCCTCCTGTGACCCCAGCAGGCACGCATGAGCCCTCTGTGACGCAAGAAGCCGTTGTTGCTTCGCCTGCACTGCAGATCCCGAAGCTGTTCCTGCCCTGCTCTGCCACTCGTCCACGACTGCTCAGCGCAAATCTCGCCTTCGCCGAGTCCCTTGCCGCGCCGGTAGCCTGAAGCTCCTCTGCTCCCCCTAGCGATTCGAAGTTCCGCCACTGCCGTTGCCGACCCGTAGCGCCAGAAGCCCTGACAGATAGCCCTCTACTTCGACGCCCAGTGAGCACCGCGCCACCGCATCAACCCGTCAAGTGTCCCGCCATTCTCTGCCTGAGCTTTTCGCTGGCGCCATGCCTGCAACACTCGGACCCCCCACCGGTTTGCCCTCGCTGAAGCTCCAACCGGCAGTGACCAGCTGCCCTTGGAGACCTACGAGCAAGCCTTGCTCAAGAAGGCAGAAAAAAAAAAAGAAAAACAAAGAGAAAAAAAAAGGGGAAAATCAATTAGGTAGTTTTTCTTTTTTTATTTATTTGTTTTTTAATGATATTTACATTTATTTTATTTTTTTTAGTAGAGTTGTTCTCGTGTGTGATTGAAATTCCGACATGAAAGAGCTTCTCAAGTTAGGGATTGACAGTCCGATTTTCGCACCCGAAATCTGACTCGCAATCCCTTGCAAAATCGTCAATCCGATCTCACGTCCGAGATTCGATTCCCGATTTAATTTTAAAATGGGTCAACTCGATCTCATGCGTGAGATATGGTTTGCCAATTTACAGATATCAATCCTATCTTGTCTGATTTGCCGTCATGTTGATTGAGTGAATTTTATTTTTTTAAAAGGAAAAAATTCAAAAATATTTGAATTAGGATTAGGTTTGTTTTAGAATATTTCTTGTTATCTTACATATTTAGAATAGGGATTTTATTTCGACTTTTTTAAACAAAAATCCAAAAAAAATGCATTCATTTAGGAAGTTAGTGTTAAATTTAAATGGCACGTTTAATTATTTGGCAATTTTAAATTTCGAATTTTATAAAAAGAAACAAAAAAATCATCATGCATATATCATGTTGAATTAGGGAATTCTTTGCACGTCATTGCATGTTTACCAATTATAGGTAGATAATCTCTCCTAGATAAATTGCATGTTTTTGTTTGGAAAATAAAATGCCCATATCATATAGAATTAGATTCATGAAATGCACGTCATTTATTGATTGTTGTTAGGTTCATTTAATTAGAAATTGTATGTCATTAGAATTAGGTCATTTAGTTATATCGCATTACATATTGCATGATTTTCATTAAATAAGTGAAAAAAAAAGAAAAAGAAATTGCGTGTTAATTAGAAATCATATCTAAGACTGTTGATGTGAATTATGATCTAACAACGCAAATGATTTCGTTGCTTTGAGGTAAGTTCTGCATTATTTAATTGCTTTATTGGGTGTTAAATTGGTGGTTTGTACACTCGCATGATCACCTCACATGTTAAGAAAATAAATTTAAAATCAATCCAAACTACTTGCCTAACATTTTTCAAAATAAAAAGAAAGGTACCGAAAGGACGTTAGAGAAATCTAGCATAATCAAGTCCCCGAACTCATAAATCTCTGGTTCGTAGGAGTAAAGTAAATCTCCCGTTGCTTTACTTGGGTTTCTAATCAACCCACCAAAAATAGATTAGTGGCGACTTCTAATTGAAAATTAATCGCATGTTAAGAACTTGAACCTAAGTCGCGAATTGGTATGGGCATAGGAGAACCCGAGTTAAGTTTAGGCTTAACAATCCATTAGCCAAACCCTAGGGGTTCACACCTGAAAATTTGGTCGCGACAACTTGGCGACTCCGCTGGGGAGTTGAGTTGAAACTCTTAGTGGACTTAGGCCAATTTTCTTTTTGAAATTTTTTTTTTTTTTGCCAGCGAGGATCCCAGGTGCGTCCCTAACATTTAAGTGTAAAATGTTCTTGCAGATTGGAAGATATAAGGGGAGTAGTGATTGCTAACCCTTGTCTTGCAGGTTGGAGTTGAGAATGAATGTTTTAAATTCGAAGTTATTGAAGTGTTGTTTGATTTAATCTATTTTGCATGCCTTGCTTCTTACATTACACTCTTGCACACACAACCTGCTGCCGGACCTGGGTCTTATAAGATCATTTAGGATGGTATTAAGATGGATACTGCTCTGACCGCATGCTTGCGGTACGAGTCACCCATCTCAATCCCAAAGTTTCTTTCACGCGACCCGGGTCGGCTCTTTGACCAAGCCAGAGTCATGAGGACCCGATATAGTCCACAAGCCCGTGGCTAGTCTAATCATCCTTGTGGCTCCACCTTGATAAGTCTTATAGACTAGAAATCGAACCACTTACCATGCGCATGTCTATGTGATTGCCATTGATTTTCCTTGGTGAAGTAAGTCTTCTATCCCTATACCATGCAATTTATTTTGTCGTGTTTTTGGTCCGTCCATGACAATCTAGGTTAATCATTGATTTAATTCATTTGTCAATTAGAAATGAAATGAGGAAATTGTCATGCAATGAAACATTTGGAAAATAAATAATAATAAAAATTGGAAATTTGTTTTCAATTCATGCCTTGGCTCTTCCTAGTTCATGTCTAGGAAATTTCATCCCTACTGGGGCATCCCATGTCTTTGTTTTTCTAGTCCATTTTTAGGAAATCCTCTTCATATGTAGACTTTTCTTGACTAAAAAAATAGATTGTTGTCATGGATTGGTTTTCTCATTACACCTCGTACTTACATATTTTCATTCGTTTTCATTAGGTGATAACGGATCCCTCACGTTCACCCATAATTACGCAATCAAGAGCTAGAATGGCCGACCAAACTGAAATGCGTGATCGTATCTCCACTATGGAAGACCAACTCCAACAGTTGCTCACCTCTATGCAATTCATGACAGCTCAAATCCAATCCCTCCAAGCGGATTTGACTCCTGCACCTATTCTCCCCAAAACAATAGTCCCAAAGCAGGCAGGCAAGACCCAAATGAGCAATGGTGACATGTTTGAACTGGAGGATGACCCACTGTTGGTCACTACTGAAAAAACTAAGCCTAACAATGTCCCTAAGATGGGGCAAGATGAAGTAGAAGTTATGGATACTCTAGGGCAGCCAAGTGGCAAATTCGATTATTTGGTGAAGTATTTGGTTCCTCCTAGCTTTTATATTGATCCTCGCGACATTATTCCAAACGGGTGGGATGGCATGGATGATCGGACACCTCCAAAGACAGAGAACTCTAATGACGCCCTAGAAGGGATCACAAGTCTTTTCAATGGCCTCTTCATAGGAGCCAATGACGAAGGATCTTTGGAAGACATGGACATTAGCCCGCAAGAGTAACTTGTTACTTTTGCACATTCCCTTGCACGGGGATTTTTATTGCTTTTTAGGAATTTTTATCGCTTTTTAGGAATTGTTTCGCCCTCTAGGAATTGTTTTCAATTTCTTATGTTGCTCTTTTTTAGAGATTAGGAATTGCCTTTTCCATTCCAATAATGTAATTCATTGGATTCTATTCAACAAAATTACAATTTTATTTCCAATTTTTTAGAGCATGACGGGGTACTCCAAACCAGTCTAATGACGATATCCAACCATGAAAGAAACTATCATCCATAGAGAAATCCTGAGGGCTGGACTTTTTCATGCTTCCTCCCAAAAAAAATTTCGAAAACAAAAGCATTTCACTACTAAAAAAAAAGAACAAAAAAAAAACATTTTCCCAAAGCTTGTAGCAGGTTAAACCTGTTTGTTTGTCTAACTCATTTGCTTCTTGTCTCGAGCATAATTCTATAACTTGTTATGACAAGGGACATCTAAGAATAGCATATCAAGTTTCAATGATCATAAACTTGACTTGTGATTAACAGGTTTAGAGTGCACTTGCAATGAAAAAAAGATTTGGGGCAAGTAAAAGAAGACCATCATTCTCTTGTGGAAGATGCTGGGGGCAAGTTTACTCCAAATTACAACGGCCCATATGTAATGAAGAATGTACTTCTAGGAGGTGCATTGATTTTGGTAGAAATGGATGATCGTGAGTTTTCCACTCCAGTAACTTCTGATACTGTCAAGAAGTACTACCCATGATTGAATTTTCCATGTCATGTTTTGAATTGCAAACATTTTATGATGAATTAATTGCCTCATTGAGTTACAAATTCAATCGTTCAAATTTATTACAAATCTTGCATGTTTTCCTTGATGAATTGTGTGAGATAGATTGAATGTGTAAAATGGGATACTTTGGAATGATGAAAGGCAAACCCTATTCTATACATTGTTTCATACACTAACCCCCAGTGAGTTGTGTGGAAAAATTCCATGCCTACTAGGAAAAGGGTGATCTCACAAAGGGTACATCAATCGAAGTGATGAGAGGCAATTTCTTCTGCTATCCAAAACACTATAGGTTTATCCATTGTTCAGCCCTTTGAGCCCACACACATGAAGAGTTCTTTAAGTTATCCCTATCAAGGATCATCCCATACTGCGACAAAATTTGAAATGAATGATAGGAATTTTCTTACTCACACTTGCATCAATCTTCGAGTATTGCTTTCGCAGTGTAACTTGTATGATAATTTAACGTGCCTCGGGACGACGAAGAGTAGTTCTTTCTCTATCCTATACACTTTATCCATTGCATAGCCCCCTTGAGCCTATGAATTCATTTCACAATAAACCCAGTTGGTGATTATTCCCCACACTGGGGCAAGGCAAAAGACAAATGAAGACCCTTGATAGTTCGAGTGTCATCCAAAGTGTAATTCCTTGACGCATGTACTGTGCGTAAAAATTGAAATCAAAATAGAACTAAGGGGCATGAAAAAACAGTGTGCCTGGTAAAAGCAAGGCTAATGCCCATGAAAAAGAAGTGAAGAAAAATGAATGAGAATGAGGGGCATGAAAAAGCAGTGTGCTTGGTAAAAGTAAGGCCAATGCCCAAAAAAAGAAAAATCAAACACTTGATGTAGTGAGTCGTATCCCCAACAAGGCGATACTAAAAAAACTCAAATGTTGAAATGCTGCAATCAATGGAGTTGTGATGTGAAGAAAATCTTCAACATTGAAAAATTGGTGGAAATGTCAAAATGATCATCAACTTTGACCCCCTAAACACTTTTTGAGCCTGATCATCTTTTTGTTTCTCAACTCATGAACTTAGCCTATGTTACGTCCCTCACAAAGTCTCTTCAGATTAAGGCACTTGAATTAACGTAAAAGTTCATATGTTTGAAAGCATCGCTTGAAGAAGTGCGAGTAAGATCATTTCTGCTTCATTTCTCATGTTTCTTGACTTGTAAACCCCAAGATGATTGTAAAATATCACTCATTTTTCAATAGCCTCGACTCAAAGAGTCTCCTTTGCTAAGCCATTGACCAAGCCCGCATTACGGTCCCTATTAAAGACCTCTCAAATTGGTAAGGTCGTACCACTTGCGAGATTGCTCGGACCCTTGTTTGGTATGACAATGGTGAGATAGAGTGATTGTCAAATCCTGCATCAAATGTTAGGATAAAATGGACCTTTTAATGAGGATGGGTGAAATGTCCTTTCAGAGCAAGAGGTCCCCCATTTGGCATATCCATGACACTCATGTGTTCAGATTGGAACATTCTTTTTGAAATCCTTCCCAATGGAAATTAGGTGATGCAAGCTTGATATAAATCATCACACATGAACCTCCCTTAAATTAATGCATGTTTGTGATCACAAATGCATATTGCTTCTCCTATGACCATGTTTTGCAGAAGACATTTCCCCTAGGAACAGAGATGATACCGGGTAGGTATATCTCTATCCATAGCTTAAATATTTGTCATTGTGCAGGTATTCCCTTTTGAAAACACCGACACTTGATCGAGCTGTCCCCCAAAGATTTTTCTCCAGATTCAGTCTGATTAAGGCGACCGAAGAAAGGTTCGGGTCCTGGTCAGATAATCTATGCTGCAACGTTAGGCAACCGAAGAAAGGTTCGAGTCCTAGCAAAGCAAAACCTCAGTTTAAGCGACTATAGAATGGTATGAGTCATAAACAACCTTATTGCTCTAATAGGCGACCGTAGAAAGGTACGGATCCTGAAAAAGCAATTACCTCAGTTCGGGCGACCGTAGAAAGGTACGGCTCTTGGAAAGCGAATCCCCGTTTAGGCGACCGTAGAAAGGTACGGGTCCTGGAAAAGTAATTTTCCTATTCAGGCGACCGTAGAAAGGTACAGGTCCTAGACACAATCAAACACTACTATACTAGGCGACCGTAGAAAGGTACGAGTCCTAGGAAAGCAGTTACCTTACAAAACATTGCTGCCGCACTAGGCGACCGTAGAAAGGTACGGGTCCTAGGAAAGTAGTCTCTTTATAAAGTCTCGTTACTATTTTAGGCGACCGTAGAAAGGTACGAGTCCTGAAAAGTAGTCTCTTCATATAAATTGCATTTCAAAATGGGATTCATTTTCCAAAATTAAAAAAAAAAAAAATCATTCGGTGCATGTGCATAGTCAAAATTTAGGTCTCAATTTGTCGTTGAAGGCAACCTCTTCGAGCTCACCTTCAAAGAGGGGCAACTGTTAACACCTAAATTTTGACGGCTCATTTAGTCATTTATCGCATTAAAAATTAGGGCTTAATTTTATCCCTAAATATATATATATATATATATATTAATTGCATAGCATATAGATTTAGGTGCATTTTATTTTAGTTTGCATTTTATTTATTGGACCAGTGCAGATGGGTTCAAATTAGTTGGACTACCACGAAGCGAGTGAGTTGGCCCAAGCCCATGTTTTTTATTGACTGAAAATTATCTTGTGGGAAAATAGAAATTTCGAAATTTTTCCAGGATATGAATATTTTGGATAAGGCATATGTGTGAAAAAATATTGCGATTTATCTGTGCAAGATTTGGATTTCGAGAAAAATTTATCGTAATCTTGAATTCTTATCAATATATGATAAGTTGGTGAAAAAGTATCATAGATGTAGATTTGAAGGGGAAATCGAAAACCTATCTCCTACCCCCTATAAAAGCAACAGTGTACGAGGAGAAAAAAAGGGTTCTCTTTGTCGAAAGGGGGGAAAAAGAAGTGAAAAGTAAAAAGAAAAGTGTGCAAAGAGAGGTACAGGGAGAAGCAACGTGTAAAGAGGAGAGAAAACAGCAGGGAAAAAGAAGAAAATAGGGGTTCATGTTCATCTTCTTCACGGGCTCTCTCCGTCGCCGCACCCCACTCCATCCGTGACCCTCTGCTGCTAGTTTCCGCAACGACCAGTGACCGACCCCCTGCTGTCCAAGCCTCCGCGACCCAGCACCGACAACCGCCGTGCTCGCCTTCCTCCCATGATGCCAGCAGGCACGCCTGAGCCCTCTATGATGCCAGAAGCCACTGTTGCTTCACCTGCACTGCAGATCGCGAGCCCTGGTGTTGACGTCGACCGTCCCCCTGTTGCTGCTGGGGCACCCGGCGCCTGCATCTACTCGCATCCCGAAGTTCTGCCCTGCCGGTCGCCGTCCGTGAAGCCCGACGCCGAAGCCATTCCTGCCCTACTTTGCCACTCGTTCACGACTACTCAACGCAGATCTCGCCTTCACCGAGTCCCTCGCCGCGCTATGGAGACTCTGGTAGCCTGAAGCTCCTCTGCTCCCCCTAACGATTCGAAGTCCGGCCACTGCCATTGCCGACCCGCAGCGCCAGAAGCCCCGACAAATAGCCCTCTGCTTCGACGCCCAGCGAGCACCGCGCCATCGCATCGACCCGTGAAGTGCCCCGCCATTCTCTGCCCGAGCTTTTCGCCAGCGCCGTGCCTGCAACACTCCGACCCGCCGCCGGTTTGCCCTCGCCAAAGCTCCGACCGACAGTGACCAGCTGCCCTTGGAGACCTACGAGCAGGCCTTGCTCGAGAAGGCAGAAAAAAAAAAGAAAAAAAGAAAAAAAGGGGAAAAATCATTTAGGTAGTTCTTCTTTTTTTATTATTTGTTTTTTAATAAAATTTTCATTTATTTATTTTGTTTTTAGGAGAGTTGTTCCCGTGTATGATTGAAATTCCGACATGAAAGAGCTCCTCAAGTTAGGGATTGACAGTCCAATTTTCGCGCCCGAAATCCGACTCGCAAAATCATCAATCCAATCTCACACCCGAGATTCGATTCGCGATTTAATTTTAAAATTGGTCAACCCGATCTCATGCGCGAGATATGATTCGCCAATTTACAGATATCAATCATATCTTGTCTGATTTGCCGTCGTGTTGGTTGAGTGAATTTTATTTTTTTAAAAGAAAAAAATTCAAAAATATTTGAATTAGGATTAGGTTTGTTTTAGAATATTTCTTGTTATCTTACATATTTAGAATAGGGATTTTATTTCGACTTTTTTAAACAAAAATCCAAAAAAAAAAAAAAAATGCGTTCATTTAAGATGTTAGTTTTAAATTTAAATAGCATGTTTAATTATTTGGCAATTTTAAATTTCGAATTTTATAAAAAGAAACAAAAAAAATCATCATGCATATATCATGTTGAATTAGGGCATCCTTTGCACGTCATTGCATGTTAGGATTGCATGTTTATCAATTATAGGTAGATAATCTCTCCTAGATAAATTGCATGTTTTTGTTAGGAAAATAAAATGCCCATGTCATATAGAATTAGGTTCATGAAATGCGCGTCATTTATTGATTGTTGTTAGGTTCATTTAATTAGAAATTGTATGTCATTAGAATTAGGTCATTTAGTTATATTGCATTACATATTGCATGATTTTCATTAAATAAGTGAAAAGAAAAAGAAAAAGAAATTGAGTGTTAATTAGAAATCATATCTAGGACTATTGATGTGAATTATGATCTAACAATGCAAATGCTTTCGTTGCTTTGATGTAAGTTCTGCATTATTTAATTGCTTTCTTGAGTGTTAAATTGGTGGTTTGCACACTCACATGATCACATCACATTTTAGGAAAATAAAATTAAAATCAATCCAAGCTGCTTGCCAAACATTTTTTCAAAATAAAAAGAAAGGTACCGAAATGGCGTTAGAGAAATCTAGCGTAATCAAGTCCCCGAACTCATAAATCTCTAGTTCGTAGAAGTAAAGTAAATCTCCCGTTACTTTACTTGGGTTTCTAATCGACCCACCAAAAATAGATTAGTGGCGACTCCTAATTGAAAATTAATCGCATGTTAAAAACTTGAACCTAAGCCGCGAATTGGTATGGGCGTGGGAGAGCCCCAATTAAGTCTAGGCTTAATAATCCATTAGCCAAACCTTAGGTGGTTCACACCTGAAAATTTGGTCGCGACAACTACAAGGACAACCTTCTCTTCTTTAGTGCACATTAGCAGTGCAAAGGCATTCTCCATGTCTTGGACCTAGAGTGTTGCAGCCTCGGGGTCTCCTGCACTAGTGAACCTCAGCAGGTTCAGCTTCAAAAACTGCTCCACGAGCTTGTGCATCGGTTTCTCAGCAACTTCATTTCCAGGTGGAACTTTAGCAAGTGTAGCGGTAGCAGCAACAGCAGCATTGGCAACAGTAGTAGCAGCGGTAGTAGCAACGACGGTAGTGGCGACAGCTTGATTTTGGGCCTGCTGCCCCATCAGATTTCCAAGCGTCTCAAGTGCCTAAACGATCCCTTCGATTCTAGGATCGCCAAGGGCTGCTACCCCAGCACTGACCGATGGCAACACTAATCCACTTGCGCTGGCCTATGCTTGCACTCTACCACGACCACCTCAGGTACTGACCCTTGTCGGCATCCTACCCTGAGTGACTGATCCTATGGTCCTCTTTCTAGGCGTCTTCTGATATTGATCACTCATGATGCACGATCCTTACAGAACCTACTTTCCAATTCCATACAGAATTAGAAATTGAGTAATCACACCAAACAAGCTACCAAACAGCTATCAAACACATGCATCGGCATAATAAAAAGGCATTTTCTACTAACTATCCCATAACCCATCGCACCTTATCACTCCAACCACTAACCTGATTTTGATACCACTTTGGGCAAGGATGTCACACCCCGAACCTCGAGCGCGTGCACATCCCTCGGTGGTCGATAAAATTTGCGACGTCCCAGGACGCGTTGCCGACCCATTCATTTTATTGCACATACGGAAGCGTATAAACAATCCCCAGACAACACATATATGGGATAGAAAAGCAGGATACAAATTTTCACAAAACACTTTTCATAAACAAACTGGTTTATATACAATACTAGTCTATCAACAGAGCCTACTAAAAAAGAAGAGTCACTAAGCCATCTAGGCACAAGACTCCTCAACCGAGACCTCTAAGATTACCGGGGGTTCTGGGTCTTCCATGACACCATCAGGGGGAGTTAGCTACCCCCTCACCCGCCGCAACGGCGGTGATATCGAAACCCTACAAGGGACCTTCCCGAATTCCATTAATCCCATGGCGAAACCACGCCCTGAACCGATGAGGTACCAACTGTGGTTGGCCCTCATCGACCAGGATAGTGGTCACTATGAGCTCATGGAGCCAATGACTCTCAGGGACAGGGACGTTAGTACTCTACTCTGTATATCCCCTCGGCTACCCAAAACGTACTAGAGGAACCACCATCTACGGACCTGAAAAGGTAAGCCCACAACGGGGTGAGACGATGTCTCAGCAAGTTCACCCCCTAAACCCCTATTAGGAAGGAAATATGCCTAGAGGTAGTCTAACCACACATCACAGAAGACTCACCTCGCCTCAGTTCCTTTTTGCACATTAGTACAATTCATATCTCAAATGCATATAATGAATGCACACATCAATTGGAACATCTCACTCAATCTCAATCAATCACAGGGATCCTAATTCTAAAGCCAAATCGTTATGACACATCCCATTCCATGCCACACAATTTTGTCCCATAATCCGACGCGTTTATCTCAATCATTCACGTGTTCAAATTGATTACAGCCCCTAGGGCATGGCTTACTCGACGTTCAGTGGTCTTATGGCGTAACCAGGCATCGTCTCACCCCATTGATGACTATAATGTCTACATTTAAATTGCATTCCACAAGGGAGCATTGGCCTAGCCTCCACTACGACCGGCATCCGTTGACTTGGAGCATTCCCGAATGAGCATTGTCTGGCCCCAAAGGCTCATGACGGGTTCTCATATCATTCATACACACATCCAATCATGGCCAAGACATCGTGCTTTGCACTCAAATGTCCTAATTAAAAATAATGTACTTGGTCCATTTTCTTCATATTAAAAACACACGGTAAACTCAGTCAAACCGACCTATCTCTGATTTTTAATCGATCTTACTGTGTCGTAATGATCTCAACGAATGAGCACAATCAAGCAATCGATTCCTAGTCGAATCCTCAAGTGTATTACATTAAAATCTCTTATTGACTTTCCCAAATAGTCTAGTTGTCTCAAGAGTAATCAACTCTGAGAATAGCACTATAGGCACGTCGATGAAAGGCCCAATTTATTCAATTGAAAACGGGATTAAAAATCCAAGATGTCACACAAATATAGGCACAGGGTACAGAAACGACAGAAAAATCAGTTTAGTGCCGTTCAACGAGAATTTTGCAATTAGGTGGAATCACCCACATTTTAATCACATATCTCAGTCGAATTGACCTATCTCCGGTCTCTAATCGATTTTAACAGTACCGTATTGACCCTTGCATATTAGCATAGTCGAGCAATCGATTTATGATCGAATTCTCAAGTTTGTTACGTTAAAATCCCTTAATGGCTTCACCAGATAGACTAATTATCTCGTGAGTGGCCAACTCAAAGAAAAAGGCCATAGGCACATCAATGAAAAACCCAACTCAATCAATCGAAAACAGAATCAGAAAATCAGGATGTCACAAAGGCGACCTATCAAACCCGTGGATGGGTCCGAAGACCTCCTAGTCAATCCAAACGAACCACGCCTCGTACCGATAAGGAACTAGATATCCTAAGCCCTCACCGTAATGGTGTGCTTCTAGTTTGTGATATCGGTTTTCACGTCCTCTATATTCATAATCACTACCTCCATCTATACATGCAATCCAAAACAGATCGGAGGAAGACTCACATCTACAAGCTTGAAAAGGGTAATACAACAACAAAGGAGTGAACACTCAATAAGTAAATTTCCTAAATCTTGTATTGGCAGATACCTTATATCAAAATCGTACAAATACTTTACGCCAATATGTCAATGGTAGCAGATCAATAGTAAAGCTATTGCTTTCCCTTAACTATATACATGAAAGGGGTTTCTCAACTACCTAAAATGCTCACATAATCAAGGACCCATAAAATGTTCCATAATCATAAAAATTATACATGTGCCAAATACTAACTTCTACAATATGCACATGATTCTCAAGTCCTAAATAATAACACATAAAATACACACGTGCCTCTCAAGTCACAAATAATGGCATATAATATATGCACGTGCCAACTAATAGCTTCTAAAACATTTACATAACTCTCAAATGCCTCAAATGCCTCAAATGCAATCTTGATCAAGAACCACATAATATTCCATAATATATGCACACAAGCATCCGCATCCACATCCACTAACAACAACAATTCCTCGTAATCTTGACAATCCTATAGCAAAATCTCAACCTATTCTCAAACCCCATAACCCAAGCAAATCATAAGTAAACCATACAAAATTAATACATGAGTCTACTCTACCTATGATGGCTCAACCCTATCCAACAACAAGAACACAAACTATCCTAAGTCCGAACTACACAACACAATGACCTAGCCAATATTTAGGTTATCTACTTACAAAACCAGGATGAAATGAAGACGAATGGCGAGCAGCTCACGACATAAAGCTAATACACTTAAGTGATCACAAAATGCCAATATATGAATTTTCCGTGACCAGAGAGATGATTGTACACTGATGAACACTTTTTTGTGTCCAAAATTCTTCAGTTGAGAAACTATTATCCTCTTGGAAACCTTTTCATTGATTCTCTTGGTTGCAATTGACAGGTTATTTGCTGATTTTACAACATTTGCTTTCTCCATGAAAATGGTCCATCTTCCGGTCACAAATTGTAGCTTGAAGTGGACATAACAATATTTTTTTTTAACAAATTTTCTTTTAACTTCACCCATAGAGCCACCTGCACGTGTGGTATTCCTGTAAGCATTTTGAGATTTGGCCTTTCCTAATGAATAGCACAATGTCAAGGCTTGCAAAAAAAGGACTACTGCACCACATGAGAAGAGGTCTCTTTTGTTGGAGAAATCTTCCTGGAGTATTTTGAAGCTGACAAAACGTTTCCATCAGTCTAGTCTGAAGATTTGCAGACTCTACTATTTAAAGTCTGAAGACCTCTGGACTGCTAGACTCAAGACTCAAAGTCTGTTCTCATTGACAATTTCTAATCCGTCGAAGAAGGGCTATCCAGAACTTGGTGTTTCATTAAGGATTTGACATTATCAACTCGAGAAGATCTCTTGGCTGTATATGACATAACGGAATCCTTTATTTGATCATGATTGATTAAGGATCCGATGATTGGCGAAGTATACTTTGAAGGTTCTACTTATGGAAACCGAGATCCTGATTGTATGGGCGAGCAGGATTGATGGGCTATCGACATGTTCCTTTAATAGCTCGAATGATCTTCCTAATTGATTCCGTCCAACGGGTAGATTGGAGGAATTCCTTTGGTAAGTGCCAACGGGTATGATGGCATAAAGGAGTATAAGGAAGACGTTCCAGTTGTTTGAGTGTGTGCGCGATAGAAGAATTCCAAAGTCTGAAGATCTTTGTTTTTAGTCAATTCATTTGTTGAGCGAAATCTTGTACACAAAAGAGAGTCTATATCTTTGAGAAACCTTGAGGAAGTGTGGTAGAGTATCTACACTGTTGAATCAAGGGAGAGCTTTGTTGTAACAACTCTTTTGTTCATAGTGAAATCCAGCCGGTGGGCTGTCAGTGCGGAAGAGTGGACGTAGGCTTGGAATAAGCCGAACCACTATAATTTATGTGTTCATTTTCTCTTCCCTACTCTTTGTTTTACTTTGATCATAATTCGCTTTGTTAACCAAAGGAGAACTTCCTTTCTATTGTCTGCTTAGTATTGCTCTCATATCTCAAGAATTTATTTTTATACCTATTCACCCCCCTCTAGGTGCTTATACTAGCTATCTCATCTTTGTATCAAGAATCCTACGAAGAGGATTCCCAACACGGAGCACATGATAAACGCCAACAATGAAGAACTTTGCAACGCCTCTCCGTAATTTATCATGGCAAAGCTCATTCCTGCCCACATCTCCATCCTGTGGAGTTTGGGAACTTACTGCAAGTCTAATGAATGTAGCTTGAATCTACATAAGAAATATAGGATTCCCTAATTATCAATAAAAGAATATAGCTGAGATCGTAGCATAACAATTTACATGGTACAAATGCATAAGCAGTTGGACCACAATGAACAGAGACTTCATTAGCTGGATGATGGAAAAGAAAACAACAGGCTTGGGAGAAGTAAGCAATTAGCATCACCTTCCTTGTCTGTGTATAGGAACAAGAAGTGATGTTGTTAAGATTATGCTAAAAACATGAAGTGCCTAAACTACCCGACAGAAAGATGTACTTGTTACTTGGTTATTTCGCAATATCCAATTAGCAAAATCAGTAATTTGGGATAATTTGCAAGGAGGTGAATTTCAACTTTATAAATTCAATGCAGCTGAGCTTATCAAATCAAAAACCTGTATGGCAACATTCAAAGGATAAAACCACACTACTAAACTGATAGAAAATAGAATGTCATCATGCATCCTCGTATACGGATTTTAAATTGAAATTCCAACGTTCAAAGGATATCATCACACCATAAACTAGTAAAAAATAGAGGAGATTGTCATCATGCATCCTTTTATACAGATTTTCAGGTGAAATTCCATAGGCCATATAGTATAAACACACAATTAAATCTTTTATAGTTATGGCATGACTAGCAATGCATACCTCCCTCTGTAGATCCTCTTCAATTTCACCACAATGCAACCGCATCAAACAATTCTGCATCAGGGTAACATACAGAAAAATCAGCAGGTGCACATTTGGTGAACAGAGAGGTAGAACCTAATGAGCAAATAGAAAGCAGATTCAATTGGAAAAAACTGCATTTACAATCATGTGTTGTAGGGACAAGATCGAGTCTTTGGATCTTTACAGGCATCAAAATTGCCTCAGGACACTCCAATTGGCCCACAAGCCTCTTCAAGGTTGGCACGCAAGATGTTCCTCAGCTGTTGCCGATGCTTCCTCTGAAAAATTTCTCTTCTTCATTTTGATCGGCCTCTGGTACAGATATTTGAAGTCCCTCAGCCGGTTAAGCAAACCCATATCAATCATGTGATAAATTGATTCCTTGACAAACAAATTGGCAAATTATTGAGCTCCTTGCCCCCAGCTTGTTTCAAGAATGGCCACAGGTCATCGAAATAGCTCACTGAATCGGAGTCCCAGAGTAAGCCTCAGATCCTTACATAGACCAACTAGACCTATCACAAAAGCAGCGCCACTTTACCTAACTTGATAATCTTTCAAAACGACAGTCTTACTACTTGTTATAAACTAGTCTATAATCATATATGACAGACTAGCCAAAACTACCCTCCATTTGTTTCAATCACCCACCGAAAAAAAAAAAAATGAACCTTGTTGTTCTCTCTTACTTACTAGGAATTCAGCTCGAGAGAACAACATAAAACTTGACAGGGTTTCCAATCATCACGGAGAATGGAATGGTGTTTTCTAAACAGGATATCTGTCATTAGGCAAATCTGACACGTAAATGAACTCAGAAAAGGAATTCGAAATGGCCAAAGATGTTTTCGAGAAAAACCCTAGTTTGGGACAGAGAGAAAAATGGATGTGGGCACAGTTTTCGATATTAAGTAGCGGTAAGATAATCAGCCTCTAAATGAAAATTTTAAACCCTAGGTTTCCTAAGAGTGGTGATTATTGTTTGCATAGGCCAATATTTTCATTGGTTGCCTCACAAGCTGCTAATTGTCTACAAAAGCTGCTAACGGAAGGATGACTGAGAATAACATCGCTATAATGCAATCAACAAGAAGGGTATATAGGCAAATGCATATCAAATAGATAGCCAGTGTAAGCAAATAATTTATTAAAAAACTATAGCTTCAAGAAAAGTATGACTTTATTCCCTCAGTTTGGGCGTTAAACGATGAAGAATCTTACCTGCTATTGACTTTTGTGTCTACATTTTTATCTCGGCTAAAGCATCATGTCAACTTCTATGGCCAACTCCCCCACTCCTCCAGTTATGCAAGACTAGCAATTTAGGAAAGTCCAGAACCCGATCAAGTAAAACCTTCTTGTAAAGAAAATACTGATAAAAAGTAGGTCATGAATCTCAGGAGAAAAAGATAGTCTACTTGCTCACCTCTGTTAAGGAAATGACTCGTCTCATTCTTGTATCACATCATTTTTACCGCAAAATAATATTTTCATAGAGATTTATCTTTTCATGGAAAAGTCCATATCCCCATCCTTCATAATGTCTAAAGACGCTTGCTCCTGGTAATTTCAGTATCGGTTCTAATGAGTCGCACCCAGATATATCCAAATAAATTAAACCCAACTTTTCAAGTCCCCGAAGCCGACTAAGTTTCTTGCAGTCTCGTACCACGAGAGATTATAACTTTACACATCCCGATAAATCTGGCAAAGTCTCAATTGATTGGCATCCTGTGATATCTATGTGTGTTAGAGATCTTGATTCCTCAGCCCCAAGAATCTCTGTAATAACAAGCGAATACCTCATTGTGAAATTCTCTAAATTTTCAAATTCGGACAGGTTTGGTAGCTTTTCTAAGGATTTGCACCCTGTTATGTATATGCTTTGGCAAGACAAGAATCTCTTGAGGCTCTCAACACCACTTAGATTGCGACAGTCATTGATGTTCAACTCTTTCAAGGTTTTGAAGCATGATAGGTCAGGCAATCTTTCAATAGACCCACAATCAGAGATATCCAATGCCTCTAAGAGGTGTGCCTTGTCAAGACCTTGAATTTCAACTAGATTGTGACAGTAATTCGCCTTTAGTTGCTTCAAAGATTGTAATTCTGGAAGGATCAGCCTTTTAATGAACTTACCGCAATCTATAACTATCTCCTCCAAGCACTCCAAGTTATCACGACCCCAAATTTCAATAAGATCATAGCAATACTCAACATGCAATCGTTTTAGAGAATTTAATTGTGAAAGGTGCAATCTTTCAATGGAATTGCAGTACATTATTGACAACTCTTCCAAGAACTTGAATCCATCAAGCTTAGGCATTTTCAGCTTATGACAGGAGGCAACACGAAGTTTTAAGGGTCTTGGGGGAAGCGCCGGGATATATTCAAGTAGATCGCATCCATAAAGACCTAGTTCTTTTAGCTGGATTAGGCAAGAAAGATGTGGCACGCTGGGACTCGACAAGAGACCATCAGATATGTTAAACTAGAAGGAAGCTCTGGTAGTGACCTGAGCTCGTCACAACCTTTTAGGCTAAGATGTTGGAGAGAAGAAAGCTTCTGAGTGCTTTCTGGCAGGTTGGATATTGGTGCTCTAGTGATTAGAAGAATCTCAAGCGAAGACAAGTTACAGATTTCACTTGGAATTTCCCCTTTTAGACTCCGGCAGGATTCGAGACTTAGCCTCTATAGTTTCTTCAACCTTCCAGTAGCACTGGGTAATCTTTCAATTGCAGATTCACTAATGTCTAGGTGTTGCAAATTCTGTAAATCCCCAATTGAGCTAGGGATTTCTTTCAATGACCGACAACTAACGGCACTCAATTTCTCCAGCTTCCTCAAAGAACCAATTGACGTAGGAATCTTTGTAATACCGGTGGAATCTAAAATAAGCTCTTGCAAGTGTTTTAATTCACCTACTTCCTCTGGTAGCTCCTTGAGACTACCACAATCACTTAAGTCCAAGGAAACAAGGCTCTTGACTTTGCCAATAGAAGGGTCGACTTTCTCTAGTCCATCACAGCGTTTCAGGATGAGAATCTCCAATTTTGTGAAAGTCGAGAGATCAGGAGTACATCTTAAATAATTGCAAAATGCAAGGTCGAGAACTTTCAAGCACTTTGCTGCCTATACAAAGGAGAATAAGCTGTCAACAAATGAGTTGATCAACAAGACAAAACAAATAAAAAGTCAGAAAGGATGTCTTTTTTTTTATCTTACCTTGATTGAACTCCACCCACTCCAATGCTCTGTGATCTGGTTGTATGATAATTCCAACACCAATAATTTCGGTAGATGCAAATTGGTTGCCGAAAAAGATCGATCGGGTTCAATGTCAGACCATTGAAGCCATCTTAATTCAGAGAACAGTCCATCAAAATCTCCCCTTAAAGCTGCCCCCCTCAATTGAAGGAACCTTAAGTTCTGTAAATTTTTAAACTGTTCATTTGTGTATGTCTGGAGATGGCCGGAGGGCATCAATGGGTGGTCATAGTTTTTGTCAAGACGAATTGCTCGGATCCTGTTAGTTCCCTGCATAACAAATCAATCAACCAAGTGTTTGGATTGGCCTTGAATTTTTAGTTTTTGCTTCTTCTTTTTTAATGTTGTAATCACACAATTTGCTGTCTTTCTACCATTGTTGTATATAAAATGTAAACACCTAAACGTATAATTGATTTTTTTATTATCTTTTTGAAATTTGAACAATTTTACATGTTAACATGAAAATAAAAGAAAAATACTTCTTGCTTAAAAAATCTAAGACGGACGTACCCTTACCTTTTGCTTTCTTCCAATTTTGTAGTGCATGCACTTTCACATTCATTTAAGGGGAAAACATGAAACCTTTTAGAACATACAAATTGTTGACTTGTAGATTTTCATATAAAATTTTCATAATATTTTAAAAGAATCACTTAATAAATAGTAAAGGAAGCACACGGTTTTCAATTTATTAACTATTATAGTGAAGTATTTAATCATCACTTTAAAAACTGACAATCTTCTTGTCAAGTATGTTTAAAAAGTGTCGTGGTGACATTCATTAGCAACACACTTTTTAGAATTTAAATATCATTTTAGATTTTGGCGGATTGGAAAACAGTTGCTCTCAGACCAACTAAAAGTTTTAAGAAACTTCTTGTCATGGTGTTATGGTTAGATTGAGGTTTCTAATATATGGAAACTCTGTCATATGAAAGTTTCTGGAGATACATTTGTCCGTTTGCATAAGATTGGCACTGTTTCTTTTTGCATCTTATAAGCCAAACATACTGTTTAACTTTCCTGCTAAATCAGACCACTTAATTAGTAGAAGATGGTGGGAAAAAAAAAACCATATGGCTTTAGCAACAATACTTATAGTTTTCTACCAAAAGGTTAGTTGATCAGTGACAATGTTCAATACGCTCAAGTATCAAAATTTTTAAATGCTAGAGCACTAACTCCAAACACACAAAACTCCATCTAAAATTTTTTATGGGATTAGTGTCTTAAGTTTGACCCCAAAAAATCAAAGCCCCGACTCAATGTGGATGGATGAATACGTGAACAAAAGAAATCGGAGCTTTGACATGGAGCAGATGTTCAGAGAAATAGATTGAGCGAAGGCCACAAGTAGCCAAAGCTACTGGTTAGTGGCTGGGTGTGACACCCCGAACCACCTAGGGTCGCCACAGGCACCTGGCGTTGCACCTAATTACATCTCTTATCCGAAGCGTCGAAAATCATAGACATTTTTTTTTAAAAGCCGTCCCAGCGCGACTCATTAGCGGAAGCAAAACATAACATTGCCATCTCACCCTCCATCAACCATGATACAATTGCACACCACTAAACATCATAATAAAGACAAAGCCATGACACTTTATTTACATATTTTCACAGATGGGTTTCCTTGGGTCGGTACACCAAAAGAAAGGCCAGGACATGAAGCCACACTCAGCCTAAACCCCAAAAAGAAACTTTCGACCCACTACGTCTAATGTGCAAGATCCCCCATCACTAGTGTTGGCTAACCATCCCAAAAAGTTTTAGCTCCCCTACTTGTCACGTACGGGATGAGTGTGGCTGCGGCAACATCCCACGCATCACTCCGTCGCGACGAATGTGGATGGATATGAACTCCTGGACAATAGGACCCCCAGCCAGGCACACATCGTACATAACTAAACAGCGCACTCAAATATACGTTAGTCCAGGAACAGAGGGATAGTCGAACTCCTCGCACTCCACCTCTACATCGGAAGGTATGCCGTAAAACACGCCCCACGTGACAGCAGGGAGTGGCATGCTGCTAATCTGAAATGTTGGTCCCCGAAGGGGTGAGTACGACCACTCAGTAGGTAAAGGAATCCAATCACCACTCAATGCATCATACAATACAATCATAACATCATACATGTCACTCATGCATCCAGGCATACTTACCTTGAAGCCATGCACATGCCATCATACCTCCTCATCACAATCATATCACATACATGTCATCATACCATAGATGATCATCTCATATCATGTCATACATGCATATTCATCATGCCATAGGTGATCATCATCATATCATGTCATACATGCATATTCATCATGCCATAGGTGATCATCATCATATCATGTCATACATGCATATTATCATGCCATAGGTGATCATCAGCATATCATGTCATACATGCATATTCATCATGCCATAGGTGATCATCATCATATCATGTCATACATGCATATTCATCATGCCATAGGTTATCATCATCATATCATGTCATACATGCATATTATCATGCCATAGGTGATCATCATCATATCATGTCATACATGCATATTCATCATGCCATAGGTGATCATCATCATATCATGTCATATGCATGTCTCAATTTTCACTTTTATCTTTCAATTCGATCACCACATCTGGCATTGCACGATAAACCTCCGGCACACACCACTGGGCATCCGGCACCCCCACATTCCGAGCATCTCGTATCCCAACTGGCATCACGAGGCATCCCTCGGGCAAAAACCTCCGAGGCTTCCGGCATTTACACTCCCTGATCGGGCATCTCGCACCCCAACTGGCATCATGAGGCATCCCCCTGGGCACAAACCTCCAGGGCTTCCGGCACCCCCACTTCCCGGGCATCTCGAAACTCCCGAGGACAATCCGGCCTTGTATCTCAATACAATCCGGCTTCCGGCACCCCCCATCCCGGGCATCCTAACACTCCCAGGGCATTATCATCCGCCACTAACAGTCACCTCATTTATCTCTTTTATTCATGGTTAACAATTTATGTCTCAACTTAGCACGGCACATGATGCAATGGCAAGCAGGATCACTTTCATGCTTTGATTCATACATGCATCATTAGTCATCATTATACATGCCACGGGATGAAAAATAAAATTTATGGCATTCATACAATTTAGAATAATCCATTTATTATGCCTTTTTGGAATTTATTTAAATTCCAGCTTGTACCATTTTTGAAAATATTTAAATTAAATATCCATATGATTCCCAAAAATCATGAAATTAAAGCATGTAATCATCAAGACAATAAGGTAATGATTTCATGAAAAACACATGGCCAATAAAATTCCACACAAAATTATAATTCCCACAAATACAGCGTGTAATTTCGGATAAAAACAGAATGCACAGTTTCCGAAATAATTTTATTAAAATATCCAAACGATCTCCGAAAATTACGAAATTTTACCAGGTTATTTCCAAGACACTAAAGTAGATTTTTCATGAATAATTCTATGCCAAATTCTTTTTATATTATTTTCTACAGTCACACGAAGCTTCTGGATCTAACACCGAAATGTCCAGTGCATGTTCCTCCGAAATACTGAGTTTTCGCCTACCTATTCTTCTTCGTTTTCTCTGAAATTTGGATATGTTTTACTTCAAGATGTCCCCTAAAACTTTCATTAAGATATCTAAGTCATATTTCCAAATAAAAGTCACCATATGGGTTCATGAAGTCTCGGGTGTCCTGTACCGCGTCTCCAGATTTACCGTCTTCAAGAGTCAGTCGATTCACTAGGCTATACTTGTTCATTTTCCTTCAAATTTTAGTATGTTAATATTTAAGATGTTCTCTATAAGTTTCATGAAGAAGTCGAAGATATATTCTTGATAAAAATCAACATGCAACCACAGATCTACCACAAGGTCAGCGAAATCGTTCCAGATCTGGTGTCTCCGTAGGATGAGAGTTTGACCCCTTAAATCTCCATCATTTTGTACCAAATTTTATTATATTGTATTTTAAGATGTTGGCTACAACTTTCATGAAGAAATCAAAGTCGAAATCGAAATCAAAACATGCATGCAAGCTCTTACAAAGTTCTGACTCAGGCGGTTCATGCGAAAACAGCAACACCACTCAAGAACAAGTCATCCAAGCTTCGGTTTCCCCCTCCTAATCACCCAAAATTCGACTTTTCTACATCATACATGTAACACACACACATGCAAGAGCAGCAAGAGGACCCCAACTTGCCTCTAGAACGAAGAGAACGACGGTACACGGCGGACGAGCGGGCGGCGTGCGGACGGACGACTCCTCCTCTCCCTCTCAGCTTCTCCTCTCTCGCCTCACTCTCCCTCTCTCTCGCACGGTTCTCTCTCTCACTTGACCGAATGGCTAACTGGCCACCTCTCTCTCTCCTCTTCCCTTTTATTTCCCTCAAACCTCATCATTTGCAATCATTGCTTGCCACTCCAATTGACCAATGCATGCCATCTTCCTTTGTGCCACTTGTCTTAATACATGCATAATGGGCTTTGGACTTGGGCTTGGAGGCTTTTGGGCCAGCAATGGGCCGGCCACTCCTCCCCTCTCATGGTCGACGGCAGCTCCCTTGTGGGCTTCAATGGGCGGCCAACTTGGCCCATTAAAGGTCCACTCTTGGGCCTAAAGCCCAACCTAATTCAAATCAATTTTATTTTCAATTATTCATCTTTAATTATTTCTTTTATAGATTTCAAATTTTAAATTTTACATGGCCAAGAGTAAATCATTCTTATTGATTTATCCCATATTACTAATTTAAAAATTTATGAACACAAGCATATATCACTTAGTCCTAAAAGGAGACAAATGGCTAAAGCATAAACCATAGGTAATTTCATTACCTAATTAGGGGCTTTAATTCCTCTAGGACTTGTCTTGAATTTTTGGGATGCCACACTGGGCCTCTAGCAAGACTCAGCCAGTCGCTTGAACAGCATAGCGGTGTGATTCTGAATTGAAGCCGGACGCCAGCCACAATTGGTTAAGCTTAGGGAGTTGTTTTCCTTTAGGAAACGATATAATGTTACGATTGACGGTTCTCTGAAAGATTCTGCTGAATGTTTGAGAGATAGTCTTACTCAGCTGATTTAAAGGTCAAGGAACGTGCTTGTATATGTAGATTAGGCGTAGGGTATGATTTTGATTCCTTGCACTATTACGTACAAACAATTCCCTGTTTGAACTATCAAGTCGGTCTTAGTTAGGCTTGTGTCTGACCAGGCAACAAGAGTTAATGGAGTATTTCTGTGTTACGAAATTTATTTAGCTATTGGTACCATCTTTTGTCAAATTAGTTTTCCAGAGGTATCATATTTAAGTGATTATAAATTTACCAAAAATTAAATTTTTGCAAATATGATTTACATCAATAAATTTGAATTATTTGAACATTTGGAGATATTCTATTAGATGACTATCACGAAATAATATAATTTTTTATGCTTGGAATGTTTATGTTTCTATTAACTGTCACAAGTACTCTTTGGTGGACATGGATCGTGAATGGAATATTTTCCTTAAAAATAGGAGCATCTGTTCATGCTAGACAAAAAAGATTACGTATATGAAAATTTGAGGGAGAGGGAGAGAAGGAAGGAGTGTCATGTTACCCTTTTTTTCCGTTAGTACTTCGAAGGCTTCCTCGTAAACCCATAATCTAGTACGTCTCTCAGGCGGTCCTTCTTGACAAACAATGCTCCTTCCAAGATCCCTTAGTTGATCATACATCTTTAATTCATCATGATGTCCAGTTTCTATTAAGGACCTTAGCTTCAACTCTTCAATTTCTTGACTTGCATTAACACCATGGTCCTCCCAAAAGTGGTCCTCCCAAAAGTAAATGGCAAATTTGCTCTTTTTGCCAATCAAAGAACAAGCAATATCAAGAAAAATCTCTCGATGTCTTTGTTCTAATTTATGATAACTTATATTCAATATCTTTTGGACATCTACATGTGGTTCCTTTTTTAATTCACTCAGCATATCTCGCCATACTTTCATATCTGTTTTGTTATATAAGTATGACCCTACAACCTCAAGAGCCAAGGGAAGTCCACCCATTCTAGATATGATTCCATGAGAGATATTCTCAAAACCCCTTGTAGAATGGTCTGTATGAAATGCATTTCTATTAAATAAAAGCAAAGATTGCTCCCTATTCATTTCACCGAGTTTACACTTATAATCTACCCAGGATTCAGGTTGACCAAGAAGAGCTTCATATCTAGTTGTAATAATAATGATACTTCCTGAGGCAAACCAGTTATGCTCTCTAGCCAAAGCATTTAGTTGATCCTGGCCATCTATATCATCTAGAAGAATAAGAACCTTCCTTCTTTTCAGTGTAGATTTGATCAATTTGATTCCATCATCAGCATTGCAAACTTGATATTCGATTTTCTGAATTTCCTTCATTAGTTGATTTTGTAGATAATGAATACCATTGCAGTGAGTTGTTTCACGAATATCTAGAAGGAAACTATGATGCACAAAGTTATCCAATAGATTGTTGTAGATGACCTTGGCAAGAGTCGTTTTACCAATCCCACCCATGCCATAGATACCAATCATTCGAGCATGACTGGCAGGAGTGTCTACCCAATTCCTAATTTGGTCCAGCTGATCACCAGTTTCAACTAAGTGCTTAGTAACAGGAAGCTGAAAAGTTTGTTGCAACTTGCTCAGAAAAGTTTTGGTAACGATTTCCACTAATTCTCCTTCAAACCTGTCAAACAACAAAACTCACTTCTTGATTATACTGAATCTCATCAAAGACACCCACATATATTTGAAGAATTGACGGGGCCAATTAACATGTTAGATTATTGTTTTGCAAATAATAATGGACAATGATGGTGTAGCAGTCATTTCATTGTTCCCCCTTCCTTAAAGAATCTTTAGAAGTATAGGCATAAGGTTACTGCTTGTTGAAGGATAGGAGGTCGATTTTTTTTTTTTTTTTTTTTTTGGAAGAGGGGTTAAAAAAAGTTGAGGAAGGGAGTTCCCCCACTCCAATTCTAGGATATCTCATAGGCCTACATTGAGGACTTATAGTTGACTTACAGGTTGCCTACCAATTGGGGGTTACTGGCAACAAGAATCAAACCTAGTTATGGTAAATGCGTAGTGTCTGATCCTATTGACTGAGCTTCGGAAGACTGAGCATTGGATTCCTTTGGAAGCATATTGTTCAGTAATTGATACTATATGCTCAAGGGGTTGTGGTTTCTTTGTTTTTTTTTTTCTCTGTACTGGAGAAAATTGTAAAATTCTTGGGCAACTATGGGGTACTTTGGTTTAGTTGTTGCGGATTTATTTTCCAGGGACATCTTGGGGAGTACTACTGTTAGTTGTCTTCGGGGCATCATGGTTGTTCATTGTGACATTTTGGGGATGTTTTATGAACTTGTAGTGGGTCTGGTTCATCCACATTTCATCGCTTTTGCATGAATAAGAAAACATACATATACAAACAAGAAAAAGCGTTGGTAGAAGAGAAGTACCCGTTAGCAATTTTCTCAGATTCCCATCCGTTTAAGTCACTCACTTCTTTAAGTGCTCGTTGTCCTTCCTCGATATCCTTCTCATCAAAACGCTCCTTAAGCATATGGAAGGCCTCACCAAAATTACCTTTTAAATACCGCACATCTGATGGATTCACTTTATAAAAAATGGGCAACACTACGTGAGATGCGCTCTTCTTGCGGTGCATAATATGAATAAGCTCACGGAGGCACCATTTGCTTGAAACATAATTTTCAGAGATAATAGGGATCGAAATCTTAGACCGAGTGATGGCATCAAGAAGCTGTTGACCGAATTCCTCACCAATTGGGATGCTCGTGTCGTCCCTGAACACAACAGTTGGTGCAATCCCTACCTTGACTAGATTGCGATAAAGGTAATCGGTGAATCCTTTGTGGGTATCTGACCCTCTAAAGCTCAAGAATACATCGTATGGATCACTACTTCCTTCCATGGGCGGTGGAGAGATGAGCATAGCAGCGGTTGCTCCATTAGTGCTCTCCTTTTCTGTAATCCTTTTCTTCTTCTTGAGATGATTGAATACAAGCACAAAGAGAAGAATCGGCGCAACAAGCACCGCAACGGAACGACCAGAAACGAAATGGTGAATCCCTTTGTTTGCCTTGCTCGGACTTTTCCCTTTCTCCATGGAAGTCTGATACGCAATATGAGGAGAGGATGCCTTCCCGCCGCACAAAGAGATCAATGACAAACAAATGAAAAAGGTAGAGGCTGGGCACGCGGCCAAGTAGTAATGGATTGGGGGTGGGGTGGAGACCGGAGAACGAGCCCGTGAAACACACAGACACAGTGTACACGGTGAGAGAAAGAACCGAGAGCAGTAAGAAAAAGGAAGAAAAAAATGCTGAATGGTGAGCACATGCTTTCTGGATGGACGGCACGTGCTTTCTGAACTATTCTGAATACAAAAGGTTTAATGAATGAGTCTTCCGAGGCAGGGGGTCCATTGATTTATCCTAGGCGAGGTCCCTTGAAAGGACCGAGCTCCGTGAAACACGTACACACATTAAGCACAGTGAGAAGGAGGAGAGAGAGCCAAAAAGAAAAGGTTGAAAGGAGAGCAGAAAGAAAGGTGAGCACATGCTTTCTGGATGGACGGCACGTGCTTTCTGAAGTATTCTGAATACAAAATGTTCAATGAATGAGTCTTCCGAGGCGGGGGTCCATTGATTAATCCTAGGCGAGGTCCCTTGAAAGGACCGAGTTCCGCGAAACACGTACACACGGGAAGCATAGTGAGAGGAGGAGAGAGACCCAAAAAGAAAAGGCTGAATGGAGAGCAGAAAGAATGGTGAGGACGTGCTTTCTGGATGGACGGCTCGTGCAATATAAAATGTTTAATGAATGAGTCTTCCGAGGCGGGGGTTGATTAATCCTAGGCGAGGTCCTTTGGGACCGAGCTCCGTGAATCACGTACACACAGCAAGCACATTGAGAGGGAGGAGGAGACCCAAAAAGAAAAGGCTGAATGGAGAGCACAAAACTATCCCCCAATACAAAATGTATAACGAACGAGTCTTCCGAGGCAGGAATCTATTAATTAATCCAATATTAAAAGTTATTGACTTAGAGCACTGCAATGTAGAGAAAATATATAGTGGTATGTGCGCGCCACGTCATCCACTGACCTGGTGCGCACATACCAATGAGATATCGACTCATGTGCCGAGCAGGACCCGCTGGAAAATGAGAAAAGGGCTAGTTTTCGGCTGACTCGACTTGGCTCCACTACAGAAGAAAGGACGGGTCAATTCCCGCTCAAAATATTTCTCTCTCCTCACTTGAATCGGGGGGTTCTCTCTCTCCTCGTAAAAAAACAAAGAACACGTAGAGCCTTCCTCTGTTTCCTTCTCCGCGCATCCCACCTCCTCTGCCTCCGCCTCTGCTTGCCCAAAAGCCTCTCTGGTATCTTGATCTCGTTCCCAAGCGGCACCAGGCTCCCCGCCGCTAACCGAGCGTTGTCCCTAACGGTGGCCCACTCAATCGCAAGGGACATCTCGGCGGACTAGGGCGGGGTCGACGGTGCGGCGAAGAAGGAGAGGCCTGTTGCATTTTCTCTCTCTTTTTTTGAACAAAGCGGGCACTTTTTCTTCCTACTTCTGCCTCTCTCTTCCTCAAGCACTCCTCTCCTCTTTGTCCCGAGCCCTCTCACTCACCCCAAGCGCCCCCCTCCTATCACGCCCCGAACCCCGGGCATGTGCACATCCCTCGGTGGTTGATTAAAATTGCGACATCCCAGGACGCGTTGCCAACCCATTCATTTTATCTTTCAATTAAGCACATGTGAAAGCGAATTAAATAAACACCCGGCCAACAATCAAACACAAGGATAGTAGAAAGACAAGCTAGTTATTTTCACAAACTATTATTCATATACGTGCCAAGTTAGCCCTATAGGTCTATATACATAAGTCTGTCCCAAAAAAGAACTACCAAACAACCTACACTCCGGATCCCTCCGACTCCAGCACTGGGTTGTCCACTACACCATCTGGGATATCGATGTCCATAGGGTGAGCTACCTCCCCATCCTCGGTTTCGACGGTAGGCCCGTCAAAACTCTACAAAGGACCCTCTCGAGCCCCGTTAGGCTCGTTAATGAACCACGCTTTGAAGCGATGAGATATCTAGTGATAGAGGCCCTCATCGACCCAAATAGTGGTTACAACTAACTCACGGGTGGTCTCGGTGGTCCCAGGAATAGGGAAAAAGTAGGACTCATAATCTATTTCCTTCGATACCCTAAAGCAAATAGGACGTCTCTCCATACTAAGGACCTAAAAAAGGGTTATCCACGACAAAATGAGATAAATCTCAGTGAGTCAAAACCCTAAACTCCTATGACGCAAATTTGCCTCGAAGGCAGTCTTAAACATGCACCATATAGAACTCAGATCGCCTTGGCAAGTACCTGCATAATAGCTCATTACATATGCATTTATAAATATCACAAGCATACTTAATAACCAGAACACCTCATTTCATCCATCAAACATCATATAGGTCCCGATTATAAGGTAAAACTGTTATGACATGTCCCATACCGTGCCACACAATTTTGCCCCATAATCAGGCGTAGCTATCATAACCACTCATGTGTGTTCTAGTTATTACGACCCAATGGCCACGGCCATCTAGCATAATCGGGCATCATCCCACTCTGTCGGGCATGGCAACATCCGACACTACACGCCTAGACGGCATTCCATAAAAGAGCATCGGCCTGGCCTCCACCACAACCGACATCCGTTGATGTGGGGCATCTGAACTTAACCAAGCATCGCCTCCCCAACTCCCATTGAGTGACGGGTTCCAATAGTGACCACACACACACCCATACTTGGTCAAGAACACTGTGCTTTGCATCCAAATACATTGTATTTAAATAATGAACTTGGCCAATTTTCTTCATATTAAAAATTCCCGGTAAAATAATTGTGCATTGTCACATATTTAAATTGAACCTTTAAACATAGTACACTCCCATTTCAAAATTCCACGATTTTATATTACATAAAAATTGGCGTCAAAAACCGACACCCGGTATTTTTCTATTTAAATACCGATAAAATCAAATTTTGCAATAATAATTAATCACTACCACCAAGCAATCAATTGCACATATAATTTACCAAATTCACATATAAATTCATCCACGAGAATAAGCGTAAAATTTCACTAAACGGCTAATTCGTCACAATTTACGCTAATTACGATTAATTAAATAAATTACGATTAATTAAATAAATCTAATTTAATTAAACTAACCATGGTTAACTGATCTAACCTAAGGTAGCATAACCTAACTAAACTAACCACCTAACCAAACTAACCTAACTAAACTAACCAACCTAACTAATCTAGTTTCTCTAACTAGGACTAACCACTAATCCTAATTAACATTAATTTAACCCCTAAGCGAAATCAACTACCTAATCAAGGATTAGGGAGTTAACTCACTGAATTAGGATGGTGGTGGGTTCACGGCGACGGTGGCGCGATGGCAGTGAAAACCCAAGACAACCGTGTCTCTAACGGAGCTCAACCGGTGAAGATAAATAGCCCTACAGCTCACGACTAAAGGGGCGATTCTGGTTCCATGAGCTACTGGTCGGAGCTGTTGGTGCAGCTAGAATGGGCAGTTGGACTGGGCGATGGCTGGCGAATGGATTGGCTAGAGGCGAGCTGGCTATGGTGGTTGCAAGCAGTTTGGTGGGCTGGGACGAGCGGACGGGCGGCTCGGCAGCTGGACATGTGAAGGAGCTGCGGTGGTCGGTTCGCTAGCTGTGAGCTGATTGAGACGGTGGCAGGTGGCGTTAGGGAATGGAGGGCAGCAAGCAACTGGACGGTGTTGCTTGCGATGGTGGTGGACTACTCAATGAAGGGCTAGCTGAGGGGAGGTGTAGTCGGCAGTAGCAAAGTGAAGAAGAAGAAGAAGTAAAGAGGAAGAAGAGAAGGTGGGTTCAGCTGAAGCGAAAGGAAGGAACGCATGAGAGAAAATTGAGAGGAAAAAGGCAAGGAAAGGAAGTCAAAGCCATGGCCAATCAAAAGGCTTGTAAAATATCAAGCCATTCATGAAAATGCCTCAAAAGTCTTCAACCCAAATGTCAAGTGCCCCTCCAATGAGAATTTGTGTAGCAATTAAGTCCTTTAATCTGTCCATCCAAATTTCATTTTATTTCTTTTGCTGAAAACCAATTTTTCCGCAAAATTCCGGGCTCGATGAAAATTCTCCGAAAGATGAGACGACGTCCTAAAAATGAATAGTGACATGCTCGAATGTCCGATTCCTGAAAATGAATTTAGTTTCATGGTTAAAATCGACCGAACGTGATTTTAGTACAACCTAACCTATCAAGTAGCTTTTAGAAATTTTAGCGCGTTTGACCCGTGGTCGATAATTTTTTATCCACGTCCACATTTGTGCATCTCTGACTCGTAGACGACTCTCGGTTGTCGTAAAAATCACAATGTTTCAATTACGTGTCCCGAGTATAATTTTGATAGAAAATCAGGTTAGTGCCGTTCGACGTGAATTTCGCAATCATGCGGAATCACCACAATTTAATTACCTGTTTCCATTGAATCAACTTATATCTTATCACAATTTGATTATAATGGTGTCGGATTGACCCTTGCCAATTGTTATGGTCGAGCAATCAAATTCCAATCGAATTCTCTACTTTGTCGCATTTATATCCCTTAACAGCTTCGTGTAATAGATTAGTAACTCGTGAGAGGCCAGCTCAAAGTAAAATGACCATAGGTGCATCGACAAAACAACCATTTCACATTATCGAGACGAGGTCGAATTTCAGGATCTCACAACTCTTTCCCTCTTATAAAAATTTCATCCTCAAAATTTGAATCATTACAATTCTTCCCAAAAAAGGTGGGGGCATTGTCGTCTCATCGATTCCTTGCTTTCCCACGTTGCTCCTTCCGTTCCGTGTTGTTGCCAAACCACTTTAACCAAGGGAATCGTATTGTTGCGCAACACTTGCTCCTTTCGATCCACTATCCGAACCGATCTCTCCACATACGATACTCTCTCGTCCACGTCTAATTCCTCAAAATTCAGCACGTGGGTCGGGTCAGGCTTGTACTTCCTCAACATCGACATGTGGAAGACGTCATGCACTTGTGCAAGTCTCGGCGGCAACGTAAGATGATACACCAAAGTCCCAATCTACTCCAAAATTTCAAAGGGACTGACGTACCTTGGACTTAGCTTTCCTTTCTTACCGAAGCACAATGTACCTCTCATTGGTGACACTTTAAGGAATACATGTTCACCAACTTGGAATTCCAATGGCCTACGTCGCTTGTCTACATAACTCTTTTGACGACCCTAAGCGGTCTTGAGTCTTTCTCGAATAACTTTGACAGCGTCAACTAACTGGAACTAACTCAGGGCCTATAATCTTACACTCTCCAACTTCGTCCCAACAGGCTGGAGTGGTGCAAGCTCTACTATACAATGCTTCAAACAGTGCCATCTAGATGCTCTGGTGATAACCGTTGTTGTAGGTGAACTTAACTAGATGAAGCTGTTCCTCCTAGCTTCCTTTGAAGTCCACCACGTAAGCTCGTAGCATGTTCTCAAGGGTTTAAATCGTTCTCTTAGATTAGCATGATAAGCTATGCTATACTACAGTTTCGTTCCTAAGGCAGCCTGTAAACTTTTCCAGAAAGTTGTTGTGAACTTCGAGTCTCAATCTGACGTAATCGTAACTGGTACTCCATGAAGACGAACAATCTGTCACACGTACAACTCATCATATATGTCCAATGCAAAGTCCTTTCGTACGGCGATGAAGTGAGCAGACTACAGTCCATATGGAATCATTACCTCGCTGACTTCTCAGTAGTTCCATCACAAAGTCCATTGTGATATGTTCCCACTTCCACTCGAGAATCTCAAGAGGTTGCAAAAGTCCTTTAGGCTTGCAATGTTGTGCTTTCACTTGCTGACACGTCAAAAACTTGGCGACGTGTCTGGTGATATCATTCTTCATATCGATCCACCAATAGTGTTGACGTAAATTCCAATACATCTTCATACTATCTGAATGAATACTGTAGCTGCTACGATGAGCTTCTGACAAGATCTCCTCCTTAAGCTTTGCATCATCAGGTACACACAATCGCCCATAAATTTTAGCATTCCGTCCTCGGAAACTTGAAAGTCAGCTTTCCTCTTTTCCACATCTTCTTACAGAATTTTATGAATCTCAGGATCTGTCAACTACAACGTCTTAATCCTCATCTACACTTCTGTTCAATTTTGAGGGTAGCCATGAGATTTGAAATGTGGCCTACCTCAAATTTGAAATCCAAATCTCGAACTCCTTCGAGTAGGATCCACTCCTAAACCATCATCTATGCAATCGATGACTTCCGACTCACCACATATGCGACCTTGTTAGCTTTTCCAGGATAATACAGGATGCTGTAGTTGTAGTCCTTGAGAAATTCCATTCAATGACGTTGTCTCATGTTCAACTCCTTATGGGAGCATAAGTACTTTAGACTCTGGTGGTCCATAAAGATCTAGAACTTTTCTCCATATAAGTAGTGTCTCCAAATCTTCAGGGCGAAGATGATCGCTACGAGTTCCAAATCATGCGTCGGATAATTCAACTCATGAGATCTCAACCGACGGAACGCGTATGCAACAACTCTTCCGTATTGCATTAAAACGCAACCTAATCCTCTGAACGACGCATCACTATAGACCTTATATCCTTCAGGTCTAGACGGAATTGTCAACACGGGTACAGTAATCAGCTTTTGCTTAAGCTCTTGGAAACTACGCTCACACTTGTCCATCCATTTAAACTTCTCTTCCTTATTCAGCAATCGAGTCAGAGGCATGGCTATTGCAGAAAATCGTTCCACGAATCGTTTGTAATAGCCGGCCAATCCTAAGAAACTTCTTATCTCTGTCACTGTCATTGGTCTCGGCCAGTTTATAAGTGTTTCGATTTTAGTCGGGTCCACAGAAATCCCTTCACCAAAAATCACGTGACCTAAGAAAGTAACGCGAGTTAACCAAAACTCGCACTTACTGAACTTGGCGTACAGTCCATGTTCTCATAGAGTCTGAAGCACTATCCTTAAGTGTCTTTAGTGTTTCTCTGGACTTCTCGAGTACACTAGGATGTCGTCTATAAACACAATCACAAACTGGTCCAGATACTCCTTGAATACTCGATTCATCAAATCCATGAAAATAGCTAGAGCATTGGTCAAACCAAACGGCATTATAGTGAATTCATAATGGCCGTAACACGTACGAAAAGCCGTCTTCGATATGTCTTCCTTCTTAATCCTCAGCTGATGATACCCTATCCTCAGCTGATGATACCCTATCCTCAGGTTGATCTTGGAAAATATCGATGCTCCCTGTAGCTGGTCAAACAAGTCATCAATCCTTCACAACGGATACTTGTTCTTGATCGTCACCTAGTTGAGTTGCCGATAGTCAATGCAAAGGCGCAACGAACCATCTTTCTTCTTTATAAACAAGACCGGTGCTCCCTAAAGTGATACATGTCACACCCTGAACCTCGAGCATGTGCACATCCCTCGAGAGTCGACTAAAAAGTTTTCAACGTTCCCAAGACGCATTGCCAACCCTTTTGTTTTATGCACATGTGAAAGCGAACTAATAAACCCCAAACAACAATCAAACATGGGATAGAAAAAGCAGGACAACCAAGTTTCATAAAACACACCTTATAAACACATCAGGTTCAACCTATAGGTTCATACACACTAATCTGTCTCCAAAAGAAACTACTAAGCTACCTACACTCCGGACCCTTCAACCTTGGGCTCTAGTTCTCCACACTAGGGACCTGAAAATTGTAAATCACAACGAGGTGAGACAATGTCTTAAAGAGTCTACACCCTAAACCCTGATTAGGAAGGCAATTCACCTAAAGGCAGTCTAATCACATGTCACAGAAGACTCATCTCGCCTCAGCACCTCCTTACACGTCAGTACAGTTCATATAACAGATGCATATAATAAATGCACTCATCAATCGGAACGTCTCACTTCCAAATCAATCAATCACAGGGGTTCCAATTATAAAGCCAAATCATTATGACACGTCACATTCCGTGTCACACAATTTTGTCCCATAATCAAGCGCGGCTAAATCACTCATTCATGCATTCCAATTGATTATAGCCCCATGGACACGGCCTACTCGACGTTCGGCAGTCTTCCGGCGTAGCCAAGCACCATCTCATCCCTTGAGCACGGCAATATCTACCTCTAGACGGCATTCGTGAAGGAGCATCGATCCAGCCTCTACCGCAATCCGACATCCGTTGTCAGGGGCATTCCATATAGGAGCAACGTCCACCCAATGCACAAGGTGACGGGTTCTCATAACCATCACACGTACACCCATTCCCAGCTAAGGACATTGTGTTTTGCATTCAAATGCCTCAATTTAAATAATGTACTTGGCCTATTTTTTTCGTATTAAAAACACCCAATAAAATAATCACGTGTGGGTACACGGTCAGATTGAACAATAAAATGTGTTATCCTTCCTTTTAAAAATCTCACTATTTAATATAGTACTTAAAAAAAAAATTGGTGTCAAAATCCGACACCCGATATTTTCTAATTAAATACCAAAATATCATATTTTTAAAATAATAACTCAGAATCAATAATCATCACTCAATTGCACAAATTAGCACTCAATTGCATAAACCAATTACACTACGACAATCAGCACGAAATTCTGACAACCAGCTATCCCAATATAATTTTTCGAAAAATATTAAATAATTAAATAAATTGCAAAATAATTAAATAAATTGTAATTAAATAAATAAATTGCATTTAATTAAACCGAACTACCTAATTAACTTGACCATGCAGGCACATCATCGATCAAGTTGACTTTTACCTAATTAGTAACCCTTTTTTTTGTTCAAACCTTCCAAAATAAATTCATACGGGGTCCCGTATTTGACATTAACCCGCCAAACCCTCCTCATTTTATTGAAGACGTAAAACTTGGCGTCCAAATCCGACACCATATTTCTTTTTTAATTTCTTTTCCAACCACCCTCTTTTGAAAACTAACCTTAGTAACCCCTCTCTTTTTTTTTTTGTTCAAAACGTTTAGAAATAAATTCATAGGTTCTCATGTACTCAAAATTAATCTGTCAAACTTTGCACACACCTAGTTTAAAATCTCATTGTTTCATTGGGCAAATAAGTTTTGGTGTCCGAACCTGACACCTCATTTATTTTCTATTTAAAAGTCCAAAAGGTCATGTTTTGCAATAACAATAAACAACCAACAAAGAGCAATTCACCTCATGATATCATAAATAAGTTCTCAACATGCCATAAGTCCATCACATCACTAAATACACCTTATTCAGCAAGCACAATATCAACAACAACCACAAAACCACCGGTCCTAATTGACAGAAACCAGGCCACTCGCGCATTTCCAAGTTTAAATCCAGACACCCAACCAAATGAGCTCAGAAAATTCTCAAATTTGAGTATGTTATAAAAAACACTTAAAAGAACATTTTTCATGCAGACACCTTAACTCATATCTTTCTAGATTAAAAGAAGTAATTCGCTCAAATCGTAACAAAAACTGTGCCCGTTTCTAAAAAGTCCATTTTCCAAAATCAGTTTGGTTTGGGGTTCAAAACTTGTTTGTTTGATCTGAAATTTGAGTATGTTAAACTAGAAAATGTTACAAACAACTTTTGCAAAGAAACCCTTTCAAAATTCGAACCCTAAAGGTTAATAAAAATCCAGTGAATCCCAAAATGTCACCCATTCCAACAAAAACAGAGGTTCTCCTTATTTTTAAATCCATAAAATCTTGAATAAAATATATGTCATAGCTGAATATTTCTAAACATTTCTCAAGAATGAACCAACTTCAAAATCATAGTACATTTCGATCCACAAAAATGGCAAGCGGTGAGGGTCCAATAAACCAAATATGAAATTAAGCTAATCCACTTAGCATTAATTTAACCAGGCTAATTAACACTAATCAATGATTAGGGAGTTAACTCACTGGATTAGCGAGCAAATGGGTTCACGGCGACGGCAGCACAATGGCGGTGAAATCCCGTAACTACCAAGGCACCAACGAAGGCTTATCCAAGGCTAAAAAGCCCTACAAGGCCCATGGCTTGGCTGAACATTCTGTGGAAGGACTGGCCTTGGCTTCGGCTTCGGCTGGTCAGTGAAGCCGCAGGTGCTTGCCGGTCGAGACAACGGTTACTGGACACGGAGCTGTGGACCGTGGTGGCTGGCGGTGTGAATGGTGGTGTTGGAGATGGAGCTAGCGGCCACTGGTGGTTGGTTGCTGGAGCTGGTAGGGAGTTACTCCGTGAAGAGGGAGCTGTTGTTGGGTGTTGGACGGCAGCAACAAGTGAAAGGGAGATGGGCAGAAGAGGCTGGCATTGAAGATGGACAGAGGTGGAGGACGTGGGGTGAGTGTGGGCAGTGGATGATGGGGACGTTGAAGTGGAGGTGTGAGGAAGGGAATTGAGTGAAGGAGAAGGGGAAGAATGGATGCCGGTTGGCTAAAAGGGGAGGAGTTCGCATACGCAAGGGGGGAGGAAATGAACGGCAAAGAGAGGGGGAGGGAGAGAGAGAGAAAAGAGGGAGAGAAAGTCAAGCTAAGCAAGGAATTTAAGGGAGAAATCTCCATCATCATCATCACCTATACCCCAAAAGTCTTCAAGCTTTATCCCTTTGTCTCCCAATACTTTCTTCAATATAAATTCCCACAACAAATCCATTTGGGCAGCCATTTCCCCCATTTCCCTCTAATTCCGAATTTCTTCTTATTTTTCAATTTGTCCGAAAAATCAATTTTCCGCAAAAATCCCAGACTCATCAAAATTTCTCGAAAGATGAGATGATGTTCTATAAATGAATTGTGACATACTCGAATGTCCGATTCCCAAAACCGAATTCAATTTCGTGGTTAAAATCGACCAAACACAATTTTAGTGCGACCTAACCTACCGGGTAGCTTTTAGGAATTTTATCGCATTTAACCCGTGGTCAATAATTTTCTATCAACGTTTGTGCATCTTCAACTCGTTGGTGACTCTCGGTTGTCATAAAAATTTCAAGGTTTCAATTATGGGCACGGGGTACAGAATTGATAGAAAAATCAGTTTAGTACCATTCGACAAGAATTTTGCAATCAGGTGGAATCATCCACAATTTAATTACATGGCTCTGTCGAGTCAACCTATATCCAATCACTAATCAATTATAATGGTACCGTATTGACCCTTGCCAATTATCACGGTCGAGCAGTCGATTTTGGATCAAATTCTCAAGTCTGCTACGTTTATATCCCTTAACGACTTCACCTGATAGGTTGGTTAATTCGTAAGTGGTCAACTCAGAGAAAAAAGACCATAGGCGCATCAACGAAATGCCCATTTCATAAAATCAAGACGGAGTCGAAATTCAGGATGTCACAACTCTTCCACTCTTTAAACCATTACAATTCTTCTTCAAAAAGGTGGGGGTATTGACGTTTCATCGATTCTTCACTTTCCCACGTAGCTCATTATGTCCCATGGTGTTGCTAGACCACATTAACCAATGGGACCGTCTTGGTGCGCAGCACTTGCTCCTTTCGATCCACTATCCAAACTGGTCTTGAGCCTTTCTCAAATAACTTTGACGGCATCAACTAACTGTTGAACCAACTCAAGGCCGGTGATCTTACGCTCTCCAACTTCATCCCAACACACAAGAGTTCTGTAGGTTCTGCCATACCATGCTTCAAACGATGCCATCTAGATGCTCTGTTGATAACTATTGTTGTAAGCGAACTCAACTAGGTGAAGTTATTCCTCCCAGCTTCCCTTAAAATTTAGCACACAAGCTCGCAGCATGTCCTCAAGGGTTTGAATCGTCCTCTCAGACTGGCCATCCGTCTGCGAATGATAGGCTGTGCTGTACTGCAGCTTTGTTCCCAAGGCAGTTTGTAAACTCTTCCAGAAGGCTACCGTAAACTTCGAGTCTCAATCAGAAGCAAAATTAGAGATTGCAAGCATCTTAAAGTAACAAAAATCAAGTTGAACGAATGCCGGACAAGAGAGTAATTATCGGTTCAACCTTCTGATGCCTCAAAGAAAGGTCCTTGAGCCCAAAACAGTACCTATAGGCCTTAGAATCGAACGAAAATTTCTAAACCTCTGAGCTGAAATAAATTTTTGAAAATGATAAGTTACGGAAACGATGCCTAATTCATACCCAAGCCTTAAGCCCCGGTATGCGTTGAAATCTTAAGTTTGCGATGGCTCATTAGGAAGCTCTTGACAAGAGCCTTTCTAATTGGGCTAGTAAGAACACCTAGAGGGGGGTAAATAAGTGTTTAAAGAAGTTTTTGCAAGATTTAACAAATTAATTTGTCTTTTAAAAATATTATATTGAAGACATAAAAGACTGTAAACTGCTATATAAAGTTACGAATTAAAGTAAGGAGTTTAGGGAAAAAGAATTGAGACACAAAGATTATAGTGGTTCGGCTTAAACCAAGCCTACGTCCACTCTCCCACTGTGGCACCCCCGATTCGCTTGAGGTCGCCACAGGTACCTATTACTCGATCTCCTACAACTTCACAGACTGATACCTTTTAAATAGAGGTCTTTTTTTTTTTATACAGGTCCCAGCACAGCTCATCAATGGAAGCATAAATGAGTCTCACCATCCCTTACTCCAATAACAATAATGCAATGCACACCACCTACGCTCTAAATGAAAAGACAAAACCGAGTCACTTTTATTTATATTTTCACGATGGATATTTCGGGTCGGTATAGCAAAAAGGCCAAGATTTTTAACTATACTTGGCTATAACTCAAAAGAGAACTCGACCCTACATCGAACATGTACACCCCTCCATCAACAAGCGTTAGCTATCCCTAAAAAGTGTCAACTCCAACCAGCTATACGTGCCATCACACCCAACCCGATGCATCGGGCAGTGGCAGCGGTAGCATCCCTAGCATCACTCCATCACGCCGAACATGGACAGACAAAAACTCCTGGATAACCGAGCCATCAACAAGACCCACATCATACATCACCAAGACACAGACTCGGACAAATACTAAACCAGGAGCACCGACACAAATGTGCTCCGTGCACTCCACATCAACATTAGTAGGTATGCCATAGTAGGTACCACGCACGACTGGTGGAAGATGCATCTTTCTAATCTGAAATGCTAATCCTCAAATGGGTGAGTACCACTCAGCAGTAAAGATCCACCAAACTACACAATGCGTCAAACAAAACAATCAAGGTATCATGAATATGACACATATCAATCATGCATATATCACCATATGGCATGCATAATTCACCATGCACTTGTACTTCTATCATCAAGCAACCATGCATATATCATTATGCAGTGTGCATATACCACCATGCACTCATCATTAAACAATCATGCATATATCATTATGCAACGTGCATATCCCACCACGCACTCATCATTAAACAGACATGCATATATCATCATGCCATATGCACACATCCATGCGCATGATTCAATTCTCGATCTTTATATTTCAAATAGATCACATCATTTTCTTCCCAGGGACCAATGTTTGCATCCCTCAATTTATCGCTCGCATCCAACCTGGCATTGCGAGGAGCCTCCGGCACACACCTCCAGGCATCCGGCACACACACTCTGGGCATCCCGACACTCCTGGGGCATCGTCGGCTCACACCTCCGACGGTCTCGTTATTATCTCAATTTATATTCACGCATGTATCTCAATTTCAACATGGCATTTATGCAATAATATCAATGGTCTCAACTAGCTTTTGATGCCATATAACATGTCATATGTCACCACATACACAGCAAAATCAACCACTCAAAGCATTACATCACATGGAAAAATTCATTTATTTTTGAAAACACATCAATTTTTGGATAAAACAGAATGCACTCCTTTAGTTAAAACTCTAGAAAAATTAGTAAATGGTATTAATAAATTCTGAAAACTTGACATGTTATAGACGAGACCTAAAGGCAGATATCTCATGCAAAATACCATACCAAAAGAATCTCACACAAAACAGTACGGTCCATGCATCACAGTTTTCAAATTTCAACATTTCAGCTTGCACAGTTTCGGAAGTAATTTAACTTAAATACCCAAATGAACTCCAAAAATTCTGAAATTTTGATATGTTATAGAAAAGTCATAAAGGTAAATATCTCGTGATGAAATCGAAACCCAAATCGTTCTAGATTAATAGATATAGACGATTAATTCTCCCTGTTCTCGGTGTCGTTTTTCCAGATTATCTTCTTTCAAAGGAAACTCGTTTCATCGACCTACATATGTCCATTTCTTCTAAATTTTCAGTATGTTATTCCTCAGAATATTACCTATAGCTTTCATTAAGGACACACGATCAAATTTTAATTGGATGATTTTATAAAAAAAATCACAGAATCATACTAGGTCAAGATAACATTTTCCCAGATCCAGTTTCTTCAAAGGACAACGATTTCACCGACCTATTTTTGCTCATTTCCTCTAAATGTTTGATATGTTTTACCTCAAGAAGTCCACTACAACTTTCATTAAGAAATCAAAGTGATATTTATACAAGAAAGCTACTTTGCAGTCCACGAAATCACTAAAGGTCAGCACAACAAATTCCAGATCTAATTTCTCCAAAGGAAAATCGTTTCACCAAGCAATATTTGTCCATTTTATCTCAAATTTTAGTATGTTACTTCCCAAGATGTTCTCTACAACTTTCATTAAGAGATCGAAGCAAGATTCCAACTAAAAAGTCACATGCAGCTCACAAACTCATGAAGGGTCGGACTGATTTTTCCAGAAAACAGCATGCTAGGCCAACAAATTTCTCCCCAAAGCTTCAAAATTTCATCACTTCCTCCACAACCAAAGTTTATCATCCCTTACAACACATATCACAGCAAGCAAAGGGTAGATTTTAGGACTCTACTTGCCTCAAATCCAAGCACAAACACAGCGAAAAATGGTGGGCAAGGCGGTGAACGAACTCCTCCTTCTTCCTCCTCTTCTCTGGCACGCTCGCTGGGACGGTCACTCTCTCTCTCACTTTCTCTCTCTCTCACTCTCTCTCGGCACCTAGCTCCGACCGCCCCCTTCCCCTTTTTCCTTTTGGTTGAATAAAGTCCTTGCATGCTTCCATTTTTGCATGGAGGGACACTTGTTTCCAAGAAGGAGACAAGTGTCTCCCTTGTTGAAGACACATGGAGGAGGCCATCCGGCTCCTCTCCCCCTCCATTCGGGCGACAGCCCAACGGGCTTCATGGGCCGGCCTTTTGGCCCACTTTAGGCTCAACACTCTTGGGCCTAAAGTCCAAACTTAAATGGCCCAAATTTTTCTTAAATAAATCCATGTTTACTTTTAATAATTTACCTTAATCCCCACTTATATAAATACCAAATTACAATTTCATATGGCCATAAAACTTGTAACACTAAACCATAAGAATCAAATCTATAAGGTGCATAGTCAAAAACAAAATCCTCCTTATCAATTTGTCCTATAGCACCAATCTTGATAACCCATGAATACATGATATATTTCCATTAAAGTACTCGGTCTTAGTCTATTACAATTCTTTAGTCTAATGGTCATAACATATATCAATGACACTTCCATCACCTTTCCATAGGTCGTAATGCTTCTAGAAATTGTCATGAAATTTTGGGATGCCACACCCGCACTGACAGCTCACTGGCTGGATTTCACTAAGAACCAAAAGAGATGTTACAGCTTCATGTCCTTGATTCCACAGTGTAGAACTTCTACCACAATTCCTCAAGGTCTCACAAGTATTTAATCTCTCTTTTGAGTACAATTTAAGCTCTACAATTGAAATAGCAAAGAACTATGAGCTTCAGACTTTGAAATTTTTCTTTCACGCACTCACTCGAATAACTTGAGCGTCTTCCTTATATACTCCTCCATGCCTTCATAACGGTTGGCACCTTCCAAAGGAATTCTTCCAATCTACCCGTTGGATAGAATCAATTAGAGAGATCTCAAGTTATTTAAGGAATGTGATGATAGCTCACCAATCCTGCTCGCCCATACAATCGGAATCTAGGTTTCTATAAGTAGAACCTTCCAAGTATACTTCGCAAATCAACAGATCTAATTATCCAAATTGTTTTCAATACGAATAATTGATCACAAGATGCCTCTCCAGTCGTGAGATCTTCTTCAACTGCACAAACCAAATCCTTAAAGATATAATCATATCTAAATAAGTCTTCTTCAACGGATAAATCTTTTTCTTCGTCAATCTGGAAACTATCAATGAGGGCAGACTTTAAATCTTGAATTTGGAGGTCTTCAGACTTTAACGATAGAGTCTGCAAGCCTTCAAACTAGACTGATGGAAACGTTTTGTTAACTTCAAAACAAGTAAGGAAGTTTTCTCCAACAATCTCCCCACTTTTGATAGTGACAAAACTTTTCCGTAGATTTGGACACTTTTGACCTGCAAAACAACACTTAAGCAAACCAAGATATCTCATAAAAGATAAGTAGATTAGGATAAGGATAGTAGCAAATCTACAACCACAAAAAACGTGTTAGTCCTGTAAGACAACTATCCATTCCATAATCATTAACATAGCTTAAGATTCAGCAAGCATCAAAAGATTAAATTAAGCAATCCAAACCAGTCCAAACAAGAGATAAGTCCACAAAAATCAAAACCAATCAAAATCAAAGTCAAATCTGCATCAACTTGTCAACAGGAAAAAGTGGAGAACGAATAAAAAGTTGGTTGAAAATAGAGTCAGAATCATGGCTGTTTTGGAAGGCGAACAAGCTCGAACTCTCCCATTGAATTCACTGTCTTCTCAAGCCTTGCAATACTCTGCTTCAGTGACTAGAAATCTTCACCCTGCATAGATGACTACACTTGATTCTTCAGGGCTTGTAACTGATCATGCAAAGACATTGAAGTGGCCATGAATGCATTCTTGAGATCTTGCAACTCATACCCCATAGCATATTGATGTTTCCCTACATCCAATAGAATCTCTAGCAGTCTCGAAAAGTCTCTTTGTTAGATCTCGTTGTAGCACTAGGTCCAAATGAGTTAAATCCAGGGGTTTTGAGAATGGATGGAACTTCAGCAAATTGTCCACCATGACTATGAGTGGATGCCTTTGGATAATGAGAGGCATATACATCCTCTAGGTCTACTGCAGAGCGACTCACATCACTAGTAAAGATAGGAGAAGAAATACCTTGATGTCCAACAGCTCCCCCTGTTTTGTTGCCTTTAGGTGGAGTAAGTAAGATCTCTTCTTGATCAACTTCAGCTTCAAAGTGATGCACGTCGTAGTTCCAGCTTCTTGCCATCTCAGAATCACTAGACAAGGAGACAACCAAAGTTGGCTTAAAAGAGTCCTCTTGATCCTGGTCTCTCTCTTCTTCTCCTTCTTGTCCTCTTTCTTCTCCTCTTTCTTCTTCTTCTTCCTCTCCTCTTCTTTCCTCTTCTTCTTCCTTTCTTCTTTCTTCCTCTATCCTCCTCTGTTCTTCATATTCCTTCTCTATCTATTCTCTCTCTTTTTCTCCTCCTTCTAGCTCTTCTTGAGTCTCTTGAAAACTAACAAAACTCTTCAAATTCCGTAAGGCTGAAAGAGTCAATTTATCCTCTTCCTCTTCATCCCGCAAGATGAGAATTCTTTTCTTCTTCACTGGAGTAGCCATGGGCTCCTTGCCTTTCCTCTTTGCTACAGCAGAGTCTTGTTTTGTTTTCACGGGAGACTTCTCTTTCATACGCTCCAACACCTTGTTCAGCTCTTTCAAACGCATCTTTGTGACCATTTTAAAACCAATCACCATTGGAGGGATGCTTGTCAAACATAATGATGTAGAAATGTGAATTTTAAAATGTCTAAAAATGCGCGTGATAAGAGCAGATTAAGGGAGTTGTCCCTTATCCTTTACCACTATCCTGTACATATGGAACATGATGGTGTGAGGCAGAGAAAATTTGAATCCTACATTGATGGCATACATCAATTTTGCTTCAGACCAAGAGACATCAATCTTTGATGTCGACTTTGGACGAATGTAGTTGATTACGATCTTGTGCAGCAAGATGTTGGAGGCATTCATCCTAGAGTTGGAAATTTTGCCTTCAGCATCTCGATCTTTCACCAATGATAGAGTGGCATGAGCAATAGACACACTAATTGGTTGGAAACTCGGTCTTTCCACCCTAATTACATCAACCAAAGTGTCCATATTCACCACAAATTCCTTATCCCTCACTGAGAAAGAGAAACTATTTGCATCCATGAAAAATAAGTTCGAGTAAAAGTAAGCTGTGAGTTCAAGATAAGCAACAGTAGATTCTGAACAAAATCACTCCAATTACAGTAGAGCAAACTTCTCTCGCAGATTTACTTTTACCGAATCAAAGAAATCAAAATCGACACTCCTAGGGTTCATAACCCCTCTCTTCATTAGACTCGAGTAAACCCTCTTGTGGTTCTTCAATCTGAAAAGGCTTGAACCATCACTAGCAACCTTTGAAGCCATTCCTATTCTAAGATGAAAATAGGTAAACATGTGTTCATCGTCGTTCTGTCCTTGTGGTTAATTAGCAGTCCCAAAGCGTGGGTCACTAGGAAGGTTAGAGAAGGCTTTTTCAGCCAATCCCTTTTCGGTAATACCCATCTTTTCCATATCATGCAGAAAAATAGGTCTCATTCTTATAACCTCTCTCTCATAGGTATTCATCAATCAAGGACATACTTTTCAAATTAGAATAAAGCTTGTAGGCGACTTGAGGAGTTGAGTTAACGTTCTTACAGGTTCCACTTCTTCCAACACTTCTTCTTATGGATGAGTCGGTGGAGTAGATTGACGCTGCTGAGAAGGTTGTGGCTAACTTGGTCGCTGCGGAGGAGTCGCATCTTCTTCTTCGATCAAGTCAAAGTGAGTAGGACCCTCAAGCATGTGCCGTGGTCTCCTACTTGCAATTCTTGATGACTTTCTCGAAGACATTGCCTCTTCAAGGGAGGAATTCATAGTCTTGCTCGAAAAAGTGAAAACTTTTTGGATTAAACAACAAGGAAATTGAGAGCGAGTGGGAGTTTGGAACTTTTACGGTTTGAAAGTGAAAAACAAAGAAGACAGATTTTGACAGTATATAAAGCAAGTGAAGCGAGGTAAACGAAGCGACATAAAAGGAAAAAATAAAAATGCATTTTCGGAAAAGAATAACTACCTTAAATAACTATCTTTTCAAAAAAAAAATGATAACTGCCTTTTCGTAAAAGAATAAATGCTATGAATTCAAGAACTTGGAAATATAATTTCAATCAATCAGCGATTAATGAGTAATTGTACATTTTCAAGTCTTTATCCAAAAGTTAAATTGCTAGAATGAAATTACTTATAGTCATAACTCTTGGTCTTCCGAGTATGAACACCTTTAGACTTTTGTCTCTAAGTCTGAGCTCCTACAGACTTTATTGAATAAAAGATATGATGTTCAGCCTGGTCCGAATAGACTCAAATAAGCTTTTCTCTAGGGCTTTGTAAATATGTCCGTCAGTTGATTCTTTGAGTCAATGAAGTGGATCATAACTTCTCCATTTTGAACATGATCTCTAATAAAATGGTGTTGAATCTCTATGTGCTTTGCTCTTGAATGAAGAATTGGATTCTTTGTGAGACTAATTGCGCTGATGTTATCACATTTGATCTCGGTGCATGAGTCTTCGATTCCAAAGTCTCTTATTGTTTTATCCATAAGATTTGATAACAGCAATTTCCAAGAGCCACATACTCTACTTCGCTGTTGAAAGAGTTACAATACTTTGCTTCCTTGAGAACCATGATACTGTCCTGTTTTCAAGCAATTGACAAGTGCCGAAAGTACTCTTTCTATCAACTTTACAACCTGTTAGATCTGCATCTGAATAACCAAGGAAAGTAAAAGTCTCCTCCTTTTGGATACCACAGACCTAACTTTGAGGTAGTTGCAACGTATTTGATGATACATTTTGCAGCACTTAGATGAGATTCTTTGGGATCATATTGAAATCTAGTACAAATGCAAACATTAAATAAAATATTAGGTCTAGAAGCAGTAAAATAAAGAAGTGAACCAATGATACTCCCGTAGAGCTTCTATTCAACTTTCTTTCCTCCTTCATCTTTATCCAAACTTTCAAGAGCTTGACATTGGTATATCAGTCTTTTTGCAATTCTCCAATCCGAACTTTTTAACAAGTTCTTTTGCATATTTTTCTTGGTGAATGAAAATTCCTTCCTTCAATTGTTTTACTTGTAATCCAAGAAAAAAGGATAGTTCACCCATCATGCTCATCTCAAATTCATCCTGCATAGACTTAGAAAACTTCTTGCACAGGTTTTCGTTAGGTGATCCAAATATAGTATCATCAACATAGATTTGAACAAGTAAAAAGTTTTTACCTTCCTTTTTAATAAACAAGGTAGTATCCACTTTTCCCTTGACAAAATCATTTTGAATTAAAAACTTACTTAACCTGTCATACCATGCTCGAGGTGCTTGCTTTAATCCATATAGAGCTTTTTCAGTCTAAAAACTCAGTCTAATTTCCTTGGGTCTTCAAATCTAGGAGGTTATTCCACATAGACTTATTCTTGGATAAATCTATTTAGGAATGCACTTTTGACGTCCAGTTGGAGTAACCTGAAATTTTTATAACAGGCAAAAGCAAGTAATAATCTAATTGCTTCTAACATTGCTACTAGTACATAGGTCTCATCATAGTCTATCCCTTCTTCTTGTATATATCCTTTGGCCATGAGTCTTCCTTTGTTCCTGACCACTTTTTCTTTTTCGTCCATCTTGTTCCTGAAAACCCATTTAGCTCCAATAATATATTTACTTTCTGGTTTATGAGTTAATTCCCAAACATCATTAATACTAAACTGTCTGAGTTCTTCTTGCATAGCTTCAATCCAGCTTTCATCAGTTAAAGCTTCTTTTATGCTTTTGGGTTCTATTTCAAAAATAAGTGCCACAACGCTAAACTCTTCTTGCTTTTTGGATCTGGTACGAATCCCTTCATCAATGTCACCATTGATGAATTCTTTGGGACTTGACTTGTGCTACCAGTTGCTAGTCGGTCCCATTGTTGATCTTCTACTTTAGTTGATTCTTCAACATTCGTTCGTTGTTGTTTTTCTGAAGTCTAAACTGCTTCAGGGGGGAGGTAAACTTTGTAAGGTCTGGAGTAGGTTTAGATTCTTCAAGTTGAGTCTGAATCAATTGATTCTGCAAAAATTCTTGAAATTTGACATTTATAGATTATTCCACAAACCGAGTCATTTTGTTGAATACTCAATAGGCTTTGCTTGAAGTTGAGTAGCCAAGGAAAATTCCTTCATTTGATTTTTCTTCAAACTTACTAGTTCGATCATTTGCATTTTTCAAGATAAAACATATGCAACCAAACACATGAAACTAAGAAACGATTGGCTTCTTTCATTTGAATAACTCATAGGGAGTTTTCTCCATAATAGGTCTTAAGAATACTCTCGTTAATAATATAGCAAGTTGTAGAGACTGCTTCAGCCCAAAAACGAGAATAAATATTACTTTATATTAAAAGAGTTCTTGTCATTTCTTGCAGCGATCTATTCTTTCTTTCCACAACTCCATTCTATTCTGGAGTGTATGGAGAAGAGAAAACATGCTAAAAACCAGATTCATCACGAATTTAGTAAAATCTTGATTTTCAAACTCACCTCCATAGTCTGTCCGTATACTCGAGATAGCATATCGTTTCTCATTCTGAACTTTCTTAGCAAACTTTGAAAAATGAGAAAAGGTTTCAAACTTACTTGCCAAAAAATAAACACAAGTAAATCGAGAATAATCATCCACGATTACTAGTCAATATCTCTTTCCACCGATGCTTTGAGTTCCGGTAGGTCTAAAAAGATCCATATGCAAAAGCTGCAAAACACAATTAATAGAAACTTGATTTATTGGTTTGAAAGAACTTCTAACATGTTTTCCCAACACACAAGGTGTGCATAAGTCGGATTTTTTTATATTTCAGGTTGGGTAGTCCACAAACAAGTTTATTGGAAGAGATCTTGGCAATTTGCTTCATGTTGATGTGGCCAAGCTTTCGATGCCAAATATTCGCTTCATCTTGAATTGATATTAGACATTAAGACCTTTCTGGTTTGATATCCAAAAAATAGATGTTCCTATGTCTTCGTCCAATAAAAGATTGAGAAAGATCTTTACTAGTTCCTAAACATACTCCTTCTTGGAAATTGATTTTGAATCCAGTGTCGCGCAGTTAGCTTATGCTGAGTAAATTGTAATTTAGTCCTTTCACCAAGGAGACATTGTTAATTGTGAGACTTCCAATCTTTACAGTTCCACACCCAACAATTCTTCATTTGCTATTTCCACCAAAAGAGACTTCTCCACCATTTATTTGAACGAATTTTGTAAAACAACTTGAATATCTAGTTATGTGTCTCGAACAGCCACTATCCAAATATCATTTAACCTTTCTCTTGATGGTGACCTATAACTAAAAAAGAAACTCAAGTTTTCTTTGATACCCACATTTTCTTGGGTCTAGTGGAGTTAGTGCAATATACGGTCTTTACCCAATCCTTCTTAACAAGTCTCCAAACCATAGGACATTCTTTCTCCAAATGTTCGAGTTGTTGCATTTTGAACATTTGAGAGCACTTCGGCCAACGGGTTTTACAAAGACTTTTTAAAAATGATTTTTGTAAAAAGTTTTTGTAGGTCTTTGTTTAATTCTTTCCTTCACTTTTGGAAAATCAATTAGAATAATAGATTATGAAGTCAATCCCAAGCCCGACTTGTTGAAATAAAGTCTTTGTACTTGAAAGAAATCATTTCCAATTTTTCAGAACCTATTGAAAACCTTTTGAGATATTTGAAATATCCTCTTTCAAAATTGTATTTTCTTTTGAAAGAAGGTCTGCATTTTCCTTTGAAACCACAAAACTTTTGTTTAAATTTTCAAACTTTTCTTTCTAAGAATTTTCATGTTGCTTCAAAGTGTAGAATTTTCCCTTTTTAGTTCGAAAATCCTCTTAAGAGAGGTTTTGAGACTAAGACAAAGCTCATCAATATATTTCGAGACTTTAATAGGGATTTTTAAATTATTTACTTCAATTTCACTATCTGAGTCTGAGTTTGTTCCAAAATCCGAGTCGATTCAGAATTCGCCATATGACATATATTGGCATAATCTTCATCACTTTATTCGCATTCAGTATCACTCCAAGTCTCTACTTTAATAATATTCTTGAACTTTTCAGTTCTTACTTTCTTTTTCTTCAATAGAGGACAATTGGGACTAATGTGTCCCTTTTTCTTGCATTCAAAACAGACCACATCCCTGTTGATCTCGTCATCCTCATTTGATTTGTTCTAGAATTTTTGAGAACTTTGCTTTTTCCAATTAAATCTTCTTTCCTTTCTGTTCAGTTTCCCGAACTTCCTTATCATAAGTGCTAGCTCTTCATCGTCCATATCATCTTCAGAGTCTATAACATAATAATCAACGTTAGATTTTAAAGCAATTGACTTCTTACCTTTGGGATCTTCTTCATCGTTGATTTGCTCCACTTCATATGACTAAAGTATGCCAACCAGTTCATCTACCGAAAGTGGCATGATCCTTTGGGTTTCCCTTATTGAAGTCTTCACGTGATTCCAGTCTTTGGATAAACCACGCAGCAGTTTATTGACCTTCATTGGTCCATAGATTGGCTATCCTTGATATGATAGACCGTTTACAATTTCTATAAAACAACTAAACATGTTAGTAATGAATTCTCTTGGTTTCATTTTGAAGGGATGAGCATGGTCCGGGTTGGGCCGGTGTACCCCCTAATCTTAGGATCAACCCACATAGTGTTGTTCCTCAATTTTTGAAATTGAAAACCGACCCTATTGAGCTTGGGACCGAGGACTAGACCAACCCAGTGGGTTCAGTCTGGTTCTAAGATTAACTCGGGACCAATCGATGTTTTTTTATTTCATTTTTTGTACTCATTAAAAAAGCGATTGATGATTAGACTGACCCAATGGGTTCGGTCAAATTCCAAAATCAACCCGACCAACTAATAATTTTTTATTTCATTTTTTGTACTCCTGAAAGGGCAACTGAGGATCGAACTAACCTAATGGGTTTGATAACGAGCGAGATCAGTTAAGAAAAGCAAGCGATGAGGGTTGAGTGGGGTGAGTGTCGAACAAAGTGAGCATCGAGTGTCAAGCAGAGAGCAACAAGCCAAGCGAGTATCGAATGGTGAGCGACATAAGTGACCCAAAGCGAGTGAGGCGAGTGTCGAGTGGCGAGTAGATAAGTTGTTTCTTTTGATTTTGGCAAATTGAAGACTAAGAGGACAAACAAAATGAAATAGAACAAGTGCTAGAGGAGGATGTCGTAAGAAGCTGTTTATGCTCTTTTGGACGCCGTGAGGACTTCTCACAAAAACATTTTTCTCCTTTGTAAATTATGACTATTTATGCCATAAAAGATATTAAAAATCTAAGTTATTAAATAACAATGTAAAATTACTTGAACTTTTCACTAAAAAGCTGTTTAATATTGTTGATGTCGTTTATTATAAGGTTTTCTCTATATAAAAAAATTATAAATAATATATTATATATATAGTCAATGTTGATCTCGGGTTGAACCGACCCCCGAATTCTGGACAGAGGACTAACTTTTTTGCATAGTAGTCTTTGGCCCAAGAATTTTAGGATCAAGGATCAACCTAGTCTCCTCGGGAATCGGACCAAGACGATAGGGTTGGGCCGGTCTGTGTTGACCCTAGATCGATGCTCACCCCTACAACTTACCATGATATCTTCAAACCTTTGCATACACTTTATTCTCCTAAATTAGTTAACCCCTTATTAAGGTTCATCCTGTTTTTAGGCATCCTTCCACTATAAAACTTTAGATGCCGTTAATGGTGACAAAATATTCCTCATACTAACATTGCCCGAAATAAAACAACATATACATCTATAAATTAGCAATGGAAGATAAATGATTTTGTCAATTCTTCAAGATATCGTAGAAGATTTTTGAAACAACAAAAAGTACAAAAATGCTCAGTCACTCACGAGTCTTTTACAAGAGCTTTTCTATAATAAAAAAATTTCATATTATTTTGAAATCGTAAAGATTTTTTTCTAGAACTTGAGTTGTATATTTGAAATTAGTTGTGAGATTGATATAAGAGAATTTCTTGGTTGTCTTTTGTGCTGCTCTTTTTACTTGGAAAAACTGAAAAAAAAAAAAAAAATCTCTCGGGCTTTCGTCGGCCCGGCCTGAAATGCCCTAGATGTTCGGGCCGGGCCGGGCCAATTGCCAGACGCCCGGACCGCCCGGCTATGGCGGGTCTTGTCCGGAGTCGGGTCGAGACCCGAAGCAACCCAAACCGAGCCCGGTCCGGCTGCCATCCTTCTTTCAGTTCCCGCGCATGGAGACTTAGGGTTTAAGGGGTCAGCTCCGAGCTGCTGCTGCTTCTTCACCGTGACCGAAACCGCGAGCTTCAAGCCCGGAGCTGCCATGGATGACGAGATGGATGCATCTCCAAGCTACTTCGACCCGGAGGATCTCTCAATTAGAGAGCAATTCCGACGATACGGGTAAATCGATGCATCCCCTTTCACTCTGCATTTGCATTTTCTCCGATCATCTTGTGCTCCATGGGTTTTCGAGATTAGCTGGAATCGGAGGGGAACGATGGTTCGGTCATCGCAAGGTGGATGGAAGTTTGCGAATCGGCAGCCCTCTTGGCACCATTGTGGTCGCGGTGTAGTTCTACAGCCCGCCATCTCTGCTATGCATTGCCTGATTCGAGTCTTGAGTGCTCATTAGGTGTCGGTAAATGTTAGTTTTGTCTTGGCAACGCATGTGTGGTTAGGATTGAATCGTGTTGTTGCATGCTCAGGAGAGGGCAGTCATCGACTTCCAACATATCGCCCCAGAAACGTTCGGGATCGATGGTGCGGCAGGGTAGTTTGTTGTACGATGGACCGCGCATCCACAGCCCAACAAATGCTGCACTTCTTCTTGACATCATCAAGCAAGAAGCCTCGGGCTTCGATGCTGATTATGCAGAGGGAACACCTGCGAGGACCCAATCTTCTTCCAAGAGAAGATACTCCATCGAGAGTCATGGGAAGTTAGAGACCGAGATGGGTTTTGATTCGGTCCGAAGAGCTGGAAGCTATTCGCTGAAAGCTTGTAAGCAGGAGGATGAGTCATCATTGGACAGTGGAGAGACAACGTTCTCTTTATTCGCTTCTCTCCTGGATTCTGCTATTCAAGGTGTTCCAAGTAGATTAAATGTTAGCATGTAGACATAAATTGAATAGATGTTCTTAATCTCTCTAATCTCATAATTGATTTTATTTTGTCACTTTCACATATGCATTATTTGCACTGATATCATGGAAAGTATGGAAAACTTCTTCACGGAAATTTGAATCTGAGATGAAAGATAAGCACATGCCTCGATCTTAAGTTCAGTAACTGTGATGCATTCTATTACTTAAGATAGTCATGTGTGATAATTTAAATTGCCGTGATAGAGGATTTTCTATATGGTTGCTAAAGGTTCCCCCTTGGTATCCTTTCGAGGAGTTTTTATCTATAAAGACGCAGGTGCTGTTTTTCTGTTTTTTTTTTTTCCTTTCCCTCTCCATTTAAGCTTCTCCAAAATCTGTTCTAACTTAGATTATGTGCATCAGACTAGTGGGCCTGATGTTTGACTTGTTTGTTATTGTCTTGGAAAAAGTCCATTTTAAATATGGATGGGTTGTGTTGTCAACAAAGAGACTGTAGTTTTTCTTTTCAGCACAGATTACCTACTTTTATTAGAGAGAGTGTATTCATGAGTAATAGACATGGGTCGACATACAGAGAGGATAAGTAAGTTTTTAAGTGAAGAGAGGACATTGAAGACATGCCCACCACAGAAACTATTTGTTCTTGCAAGGTTAAATGAAAGTTGAGGGAAGCTTTTATGAGGATATTATGGTCCTTTTGGAGAATGTAAATCAACAAAAGACGCTTAAGCTTCAATATCGATATACTCAAAATCTGTGTATGGGCTGCTTCTAATTTCTTTTGTGAGCTTAGCATAGGTGTCATGTAATTGATCTGTCTGTGTCGCATATGCGGGTGTGTGCAAGTGAGTTTATGTGTGTGTGTGAGCACGTGTGTTTATATATGTTTTTGTCCCTTCTTTTTAACCTGAAGTTCACGAGTGCATAAATAGTATGGTGTTGTGGGCATGCACCTGTTCTTGACAGCTATATCTAAATCTGCAGTGTTATGCAATTTGGCAGACTTAAATGTGAAACTTTCAATAGTATGCTTTGTGGAGTCTTACTTTTTATCATTTTGCAGGGCTGATGTCTATACCTGATCTAATACTACGATTTGAGTCATCTTGTAGGAATGTTTCAGAGTCAATCAGGTATATTACATCAGACGAATAATACAGTACTTAATAACTCTTTCTGTGGGATTTTGGCAATGTGTGCATGGACTAGCAAGTTCACTGCATGATTACTATTGCCTTGTTGAAGTGTAGTACTCTTCTTAACCCTTGCATGGCGTGATTCTCATTTTACTCTTTTTGCTTTAAAAGGTATAGTTCCAATATGAAGCATCGTATTGTGGAGGACAAGCTAATGAGACAAAAGGCTCAATTCTTACTTGATGAGGCTGCTTCATGGTCTCTCCTGTGGTATCTATATGGAAAAGGAAATAGATCTCTGACCTATTGAAGTTGATTATATGCTAGAATATTTCTTTCACAGTTTAATCTATTAAATCTGGTATTGTGAAATTAGCACGTTATTCGTTGTGTGTGGCAAGTTTTGTGAAGCTTCATACGATAATGAGATCATTTGATATGTCACAATATTTTTCTTCCGTTGATATTTTGCATATAACTACCTGGACATAAAAAATGTGCTGTAATTTTTGCATTTATCCATGTGATGAATTAGAAATTGTTCTTGGATCCTTTTATAGGATCACTGTTGAATAATCTTTTTATGGGTTGGTTAGTGAATCCGAAATTGATTTTGTGGATTGAGATCAGGATCAAGTTTGATAAATATATATTTGAATGGTAGGTTAAGGTCAAGGATAGGGACGAAAATTTCTTAAGGATCTATTTGGTTCTTTTTTCTTTAAAATTCTTTGTGGAAACAAAAAACTGCTAGGATATGTCTTTTATCATTTTATAAAATGGTTTATGAAGTTTCCAATTATATATGAGGAAATAATTGGGAATTCTTGAAAAATTCTTGTTTGAACATTTCTTGCCAATGTCGGAACAGAAAGTACGAGAAAGATGACTTATAGAGAGTATAAACAATGTACCCAATTTGTGCTTCAAACTTTTTGAAGTTCTAATATAACCAAAATGAACACAGTTACAAGTAATCGGATGATTTGAAAGTTCCAAAAAGCACAAGATCAAGCATTGGACCCAGAAGACCAAGTCTTGCAAGAGAGGTAAATCAGCTCCTAGAGTTGTGAAAGAAAAGGACGAAGAGAGAGTCTGGAAACAAGAAAACATTTTCCTAAAATTTTTTCACTGAAAATGAAAATCTGACATCCTCTAGAATTAGAGAGGTACCCTAATCTTTTGAATTTACTATTTCCCCAGCGACTTGTAAGTATTTGTCTAGCCTGTTGTTATGTGAATATTTCATGTATAATATCTCTGCCAAGTTGCCCATCTTCTCCTGAAGCTCTGTCTGTGTGCATGTCCTTCTAACAATTTCCTTTTCCTATACAGGGAATGAAGACATCCCAAAAGATGTATATTTGGTAATGCATCTTGTTGTTTCAACAGTTATCTTTTGATGTTTACAAAATGACTTCAGAGTCGAGTATAATACTTTCCTTATTCTAATAACACCTCTCTCTTGTTTACTACAGTATCCAACTACATCACATTTGGAGGCTTGTCAGTTTGTTTCAAATGACCATACAGCACAGTTGTGCCTCCGGGTTGTTCAGTGGTTAGAGGGACTAGCTTCCAAAGCGCTTGATTTGGAAAGCAAGGCATAACTCTATTCACTTATTTCTTTTATGAGGGACATCAAATCTTGTTGTAAAGTGTGATTTGTTGTTCAGAATATTTGACAAATGTCACCTATGCTTCACCAGAATCTCTTTTCTGTGTGGCAGTGTTGTTTCTTACAATTTGGTGCCTGTGAGTTCCAGTGGGACCATGGTTTTTTGTATTTTTGTAGACAGGATTGTGTCAGCCACCTAAGAAATTATAAACAATGAACTTTTTTATGGTTGTGTACTAAACCATTTCCCTCATAAAAGATTACACCAGAGGTCGATGGACCCATAAGGTCAACTGTAGTTGACTTTGGGTTTTAACAATGGAGGAGTTATATCTTCTAGTTATGCCGTAGTTTGGTGGATGGTTGATCTCTGTTCTGATAATATTGGTTGCTTGCTTTTTTTTTTTTTTTTTTAAATCATTGGGATGAAAATGGCCTTGAGAAGAAGGTTAAGCAGGAGCAGGATCATAGTCATGACAAGGTGTAATTACTGTCCAGCAAAAGAAAAATACCTAAAAATGGACATCATGCTGTTCTTTTGCATATTTAGACTGGAAGAAACAAGGAGAGCTTAGAAGGAGAAGAATCTTCATAGTAAAATTCATGGAGTTTCAGTGTTATGTTGTTCATCTTTGGTATAGGGAAGTGGAAGGGTGAAGATGGTGGTTAGATACTTATGTAAACGTGTTTCTAGAATGATTGTGACACATTGTGGTGTTTAGTTTTTGTACTTGAAAGGCTTTGCTTTAGAAGCCATTTTTTGTGGGGCTGATGCCTTCTTGGTACCACGTAGTGAATCTATTGTATTTATCAGAAAATACACATGTATTTTATTGTCTTTCTATTAATATTCTGGTTTAGATGCTAAGAAATCCTTTTGGTTTTGAGAGCTGTTCTGTATATGGCTCTAGTTTTCCGGGCTCTTTTTGTATGTGGGTTTGCACTCCTTGGTGCCCAGTAGTTAAACTTTTAATCTATCATCAGACAAAAGGCAAAGAAAATACTAAAAATGAGGAAGCAAAATGTCTACAATCCTTCTCTAATTGGTAATCCAACTGAATGTAAGTCTGCTTTCAGTATGCAATTTGAGAAAAAAAAATCCATGAGTTAATCTATAATGCTGAGTGTCATGCTTGTATCCCCCTAGGTTCTGATATTGCTATGCTTCTGTGCTGGCCAAATATTATAGTTTTACTTACTGATAGATGGCATGAGTTTTGTACTGGGGCTCCCATTGAATTTATCTGTCATTTCAGGTGCGAGGATCTCATGTTGGAACCTACCTACCCAGCTCTGGAATCTGGCATCACACTCAGAGGTTTCTGAGGAAGGGTCGTTCTGATACGGACACTGTTCGTCACTTGGATTTTGATGCTCCAACACGTGAACATGCACATCAACTGCCTGATGACAAAGTATTTCTCTTGCCTCATAGTTCTAGCAAACAGATACCCACTGTAACATTCCAATTATAGCATTGGTTATAAACGAAATATTGAGCAAATTGCTGTTTGAAGCCTGTGTTCCCCCTTCAAATTCGGTTATATTTCATAGCATTTCCCCTTGTTGGCCCCAGCCTGCTTAGAAGCCTTGAGATGATTCATTCTCAATGAAGCTTGTGCATCTATGTTCGCCATACTCGTCTTTGTTTGTGATTTGCATGCCTTGCTATAAAAATGATAAAATGCATTTGCTAGTGCCCTTCTATTGTATTTTTTTGGGGTCATGTGAAGACAAGTCATTTGTGATAGAGAGAGGTTCTTTATCCGCATGTATTAAGGTTGAGAAATGTAGCTGAATCCTGAAGGATACGATGAGATATAATCCCCCCTTTCAAGGATTTTAAGGATATTACAGCATGCACCTCTTCCAATAGCCAAGAAGGCTGGAATTCACAGTTTTTCCATCTTCAGCATCTGAGTAAAATACTCAAGTCTGACTGAGAGCTTCTTGTTGTTCCTCCTCAAAAACATATAGGTTGTACTTGATTTGCATAAAGAATGTTGTTTGCATTGGTAGTTATCTCTGTTCTACCTCGTTTCTTCACACAAAGATAGGAAAGGCACTACAAAGCAGATATATTGTTGATTTTCCAATCCCCATCAGGGGGGAAATTGTCTGTCTTGCCAGCAAAGACAGATGCTATTTACTTTCTCCAGATTCATTTTATTGCTTATGTGCTGCAGAGCACATGATGCCGCTTGATAACTATGGGTTTTCCGAAAAATATTCATGTCCATGAAGTTGATGTTAATTGATGGATTTTAAAAATTTTACTTAAAAACTTTAAAAGACTAATTATTATGAAGAAGAATGATACCTGTTTTGGTACTGCTGGACTGTTATCATCACTTCATATAGTTTCTGGAGCTGCCTTATCTACACCTGACTCAAAGCTGAAGCCTAGTTCTAATTAAGTGAAAGTAATGTTGTGTGTGAAGCTTTTCTTGCACAAATTCTGTCAATAGTTGCATGTCTTTCCTATTTTTCCTATTGTTGGGTGAATACTGTTATCTTGAACATATACCTGTTTAGGATCCTTAAACTCGTGGAATTAAACCAGGACTTTCAATATTTCCTCACAGAAACAAGATAATTTGCTATTGGAAGATGTGTGGACTTTATTAAGGGCTGGGAGAGTCGATGAGGCTTGTGACATTTGTCGGTCTGGGACAGGTGTGTTGAGTTACAAAAGATGCAATTGTAAAATCAACCAGTATTTTAATGTTCTTATGAAGCATACTTTGTTATGGCATGGCAGCCATGGAGAGCAGCAACTCTTCGTCCATTTTGGAGGGTTGGATCTATTTCCTTCCTGTAGAAGCCCTGGTAAAGAACGGGAAAAAATCGGACTCTACAAGCAATTGAGTTGGAAATGGCATTGGACACCAGTGGCGCCTCTGGAAATGGGCATCCTATTGCGCATCAGAGGTGGGGTTCTAATGATAAATTCTGCACATACTTGACTCATTATGTTAACATTTTAATATTAATATGCAGCATTGTGCCGAAAATGCAACTCTGTTTAAGGTGTATTGGTTCAACAGTCTGCATATATATGTTAATCTCATCTTTTGTGGGATTCGCTATGAATAACTGCAGACATCTTCATTCAATAGTGTTAGGATTATTACCGAGACTCAGGGTTCTTCAAGTTTTTGGATGTTTGATGATTCTCTCTGGTGTTTGCTTTTGTAGTCTTACATATATGTCTGCTTTTGTGCATGGTACTTTAAAGAGGATTGCTGAGAAAGATGGTTGCAAATTCGAAGCTGCTGTATATGCAGCCCAGTGTAGCAATTTGAGGTGCTTGCTTCAATATGTACAGACTGGGAGGTTTGTCTTTTCCGTCTAATCAATATGATTGTATTGATTTCTTTAACTTCTTCAAGTTCTGTTTTTGGCCTTTTCCCTATTATATGTTAGCATTTTCTTGTGACAATATCTTTTTGCATGCTGCCACAAGATTTAGCCTTTTGAGGCATAGTGATAGATGATGGACAAGTTACAGGTAGGATTATTATTTCTGTTTCTGGGGCTCATGGTAGAGAAGGAGAGAATTTTTGCAGATGCAATATGGACTAGCCATTATGAGGTTCGTGGCAGAAAGGTGTACCAGCCGATGCTTATAGGAATAATTTTTTGCAGACTCAATTCATATTTGCTTGGATAACAGTTTTATGATGTAAATATAAAAGATTAAAAGGAAAATGAACATTTGAGACATCATGGCCATGTATTGGTTTGCTCCTGTGTCTAATTACTACATGGATATTTTACGGACTTCAGTGTCAATTTCACAAAATCCAAATGAGCAAGGATTCTAAAATTATAAATTCTGTATGAAGTTCTCCCAAAGACTTTGGCAAAAGCAGCAACCCCTCAGACACCATGCCTGGGAAGAACTTTAACAAGTAAAAACCTGAGAACTTTGTGATTTTATTGTGAACTGGTGCTATATGTGTAGAAAAGCTTAAAATCTGTAAATAATTGTGGTGGAAGGTGCTTCAGAAATTTGGTCAATTTCTAAAGTTCAATTGGTGACATGTTATGAACACTGAAATGAGTTGCTTGTTTGTTGGCATCTGTGCGAAGGCCATGAGTTTTAAAAAGTTCTTTAAGGTGTGTGTCTGGATTATCATTAGCTTTACTGAATCTAAATTTTGTGGCAGACACCCTTTGACTTTTTGTTTAACCCTAAATGTATGAAACTTTTATGACATATAAATGTTGAGACACATTCACATATAAATTTTTCATATTTTTTAAATTAGAATATTTTAAATTTTGGCGGAAAGCAAAAAATGCACTCTTTGCTTTAAAAAGGCTTAAACAAGCAGGCCCTTGATAACTTTAAAGTTAGTGAAACCCAAGTTTCACGGTGAGTACTGTTCTTTTCATAAGTTTTATTAATATTCATTGAATCTTGCCATAATGATCATTTCGCCCAATTTTTTCATAATTTCACTCGTTCATAGATGTAAAAAATAGTTTTTGTGTCAATAAAAGATTGCGATATCAAATCTATATGAGCGAATTAGTTCTGATTTAATCAAGAACTGTGAAACTTTTTTTTTTTTTGTGTCCTTCATCCTATCAGCTGCTCTCGGCTGGTCCCTCCTTGCTAAATCAGGAACCTGTGAAGCTTCCCCAAAAAGGCTTACCAAATAATATAATGAGATGGAAAGTACTGGATAGAATTGGGTAAACACTTGGCCTCATGCTTGAAATTAAGCATTGAAAATATTTAAAAGACAAAACATGACATTTCTCTAAATAATGAAAGTTTGTCTAGTGGTTTATGGCACAAAGGGCATTGTCCTGGAAAATATAAGTCAATTTGGAGAGGAAAAACTCTATTGACAAATAAAAAGGAAAAGGGAATGAGAGAAACAAAAAAGAAAAGAAAATAAGAAAATTCAACCTTTTTCTATACCTGACCAATTCATGCGGTGGACTAGTGTTGAAAACCATGCATCTGAAACCCTACTTTATATAATTGTAAGATTTGCATGATGCACAAGCTCTGGTTTGGGGAAACAGGAGAAGAAATGGTTGGATCAGAAGCACCTACAACTAATTGAAAGAGACAGTATTTGACACTTTGCCAGACCACGATTTGAATTTTGCTTCTGAGTAATTTTCCTGTTTTTCTATTCTTTTTTAGGCCTTGCTTAGCATTGTCTATTACGTGCATCTTATATACATGAATAGGCTACCTTCTTTCCGTTTATTATAGTACATTTATCATAAACAGAAATAATAATCACATGAAAGGCTAATGTATGCCCACCACAATTACAGTCTGCTTGCTGGGCAATGGCCAAGTCCTGGCTTGATGTTCTGGTGGACATGGAACTGCTCGTTTGCAGCCTGGTGGAATGACTCATTCAAAGAGTTATGGAGATGAGGTTGATGGCAGTCCTGAACAAATCGAGGCACATCTCAGTCTTCTTCGGGGCCTGAAATTGGCCGCTGCAAGTTCTTAACCAGCAGCCACGACAGCTTTCTGCTCTTCTTCAGAAACTTCACTCAGGGTACTAAACAAGACTCAATTTCTTCGGAAGTTAGTATCATTTCTTTCAATATATGATAAACCTCACTTTCGGCCCTAATTTAGTGATGCTGTACATGAGGCTGTTATGCGAGGATGCAAAGAGAGCAGCAAAGGCAAATTGAGGTGAGTATCTTGGCAGGAGAATCACTTTGGCTTAATTATGGTCATGGACACATGAATGAAGCGCATAATTGCTTCTTTACTGCACTGTGAAAATTATATCATCATAACATTTCCATTCATTTTTGCTCTCTTTGTACAAAGGTAATCTGTTACAGTTAAAGTGGGCAACTTTTATCCTTTTGGACAATTTGTCCACACAACATGAAAACATACATTATTTGACTAAGACTTCAATTAGATCTTCCAGTGATAATTTTAATGTTTATTACTTCATTTGAGCTTGGCATGACTTGCTTTCACAGATGAAACTTATGGAAGGGAGAATACCCCAATTGCTGGATCTTATCTGGTCATGGATAGCACCTTCAGAAGATGATCAAAAATATCTTCAGGTATTAGAAAATGAAAATGATTAGCAACTTTTTTTCATGCCCATCTACTCACTAAAATGTAAAGTAATTTTTAGTTGGAGGCTCCCTATGACCATGGCTTCCCAGTTTTTCTTTCAATTTTTCTAGCGGGATAGTTGAACATGTTTTTCTAACTTTGGCCTGTGAAATTGGATT